>CM059814.1:50019989-50192423 GCA_030435695.1 Brachymystax lenok tsinlingensis
ATTCTTAATTTCAATTTTGTAATTTTAATTTTAATTTTAATTTTAATTCTTAATTTTAATTCTTAATTTTAATTTTAATTTTAATTCTAATTTTAATTTTAATTTTAATTTTAATTTTAATTTTAATTTTAATTTTAATTTTAATTTTAATTTTAATTTCTTAATTTTAATTCTTAATTTTAATTTTTAATTTTAATTTTAATTTTAATTTTTAATTTTAATTTTAATTTTAATTTTAATTCTTAATTTTAATTTTTAATTTTAATTTTAATTTTAATTTTAATTTTAATTTTAATTTTAATTTTAATTTTAATTTTAATTTTAATTTTAATTTTAATTTTAATTTTAATTTTAATTTTAAATTTTAATTTTAATTTTAATTTTAATTTTAATTTTAATTTTAATTTTAATTTTAATTTTAATTTTAATTTTAATTTTTTAATTTTAATTTTAATTTTAATTTTAATTTTAATTTTAATTTTAATTTTAATTTTAATTTTAATTTTTAATTTTAATTTTAATTTTAATTTTAATTTTAATTTTAATTTTAATTTTAATTTTAATTTTAATTTTTAATTTTAATTTTAATTTTAATTTTAATTTTAATTTTAATTTTAATTAATTTTAATTTTAATTTTAATTTCTAATTTTAATTTTAATTTTAATTTTAATTTTAATTTTAATTTTAATTTTAATTTTAATTTTAATTTTAATTTTAATTTTAATTTTAATTTTAATTTTAATTTTAATTTTAATTTTAATTTTTAATTTTAATTTTAATTTTAATTTTAATTTTAATTTTAATTTTAATTTTAATTTTAATTTTAATTTTAATTTTTAATTTTAATTTTAATTTTAATTTTAATTTTAATTTTAATTTTAATTTTAATTTTAATTTTAATTTTTAATTTTAATTTTAATTTTAATTTTAATTTTAATTTTAATTTTAATTTTAATTTTAATTTTAATTTTAATTTTAATTTTAATTTTAATTTTAATTTTAATTTTAATTTTAATTTTAATTTTAATTTTAATTTTAATTTTAAATTTTAATTTTAATTTAATTTTAATTTTAATTTTAATTTTAATTCTTAATTTTAATTTTAATTTTAATTTTAATTTTAATTTTAATTTTAATTTTAATTTTAATTTTAATTTTAATTTTAATTTTAATTTTAATTTTAATTTTAATTTTAATTTTAATTTTAATTTTAATTTTAATTTTAATTTTAATTTTAATTTTAATTTTAATTTTAATTTTAATTTTAATTTTAATTTTAATTAATTTTAATTTTAATTTTAATTTTAATTTTAATTTTAATTTTAATTTTAATTTTAATTTTAATTTTAATTTTTAATTTTAATTTTAATTTTAATTTTAATTTTAATTTTAATTTTAATTTTAATTTTAATTTTAATTTTAATTCTTAATTTTAATTTTAATTTTAATTTTTAATTTTAATTTTAATTTTTAATTTTAATTTTAATTTTAATTTTAATTTTAATTTTAATTTTAATTTTAATTTTAATTTTAATTTTAATTTTAATTTTAATTTTAATTTTAATTTTAATTTTAATTTTAATTTTAATTTTAATTTTAATTTTAATTTTAATTTTAATTTTAATTTTAATTTTAATTTTTAATTTTAATTTTAATTTTAATTTTAATTTTAATTTTAATTTTAATTTTAATTTTAATTTTAATTTTAATTTTAATTTTAATTTTAATTTTTAATTTTAATTTTAATTTTAATTTTAATTTTAATTTTAATTTTAATTTTAATTTTTAATTTTAATTTTAATTTTAATTTTAATTTTAATTTTTAATTTCTTAATTTTAATTTTAATTTTTAATTTTAATTTTAATTTTAATTTTAATTTTAATTTTTAATTTTAATTTTAATTTTAATTTTAATTTTTAATTTTAATTTTAATTTTAATTTTAATTTTAAATTTTAATTTTAATTTTAATTTTAATTTTAATTTTAATTTTAATTTTAATTTTAATTTTAATTTTAATTTTAATTTTAATTTTAATTTTAATTTTAATTTTAATTTTTAATTTTAATTTTAATTTTAATTTTTAATTTTAATTTTAATTTTTAATTTTAATTTTAATTTTAATTTTAATTTTAATTTCTAATTTTAATTTTAATTCTTAATTTTAATTTTAATTTTAATTTTAAATTTTAATTTAATTTTAATTTTAATTTTAATTTTAATTTTAATTTTAATTTTAATTTTAATTTTAATTTTAATTTTAATTTTAATTTTAATTTTAATTTTAATTTTAATTTTAATTTTAATTTTAATTTTAATTTTAATTTTTAATTTTAATTTTAATTTTAATTTTAATTTTAATTTTAATTTTAATTTTAATTTTAATTTTAATTTTAATTTTAATTTTAATTTTAATTTTAATTTTAATTTTAATTTTAATTTTAATTTTAATTTTAATTTTAATTTTAATTTTAATTTTAATTTTAATTTTAATTTTAATTTTTAATTCTTAATTTTAATTTTAATTTTAATTTTAATTTTAATTTTAATTTTAATTTTAATTTTAATTTTTAATTTTAATTTTAATTTTAATTTTAATTTTAATTTCTTAATTTTAATTTTAATTTTAATTTTAATTTTAATTCTTAATTTTAATTTTAATTTTAATTTTAATTTTAATTTTAATTTTAATTTTAATTTTAATTTTAATTTTAATTTTAATTTTAATTTTAATTCTTAATTTTAATTTTAATTTCTTAATTTTAATTCTTAATTTTAATTTTAATTTTAATTTTAATTTTAATTTTAATTTTAATTTTAATTTTAATTTTAATTTTAATTTTAATTTTAATTTTAATTTTTAATTTTAATTTTAATTTTAATTTTAATTTTAATTTTAATTTTAATTTTAATTTTAATTTTTAATTTTAATTTTAATTTTAATTCTTAATTTTAATTTTAATTTTAATTTTAATTTTAATTTTAATTTTAATTTTAATTTTAATTTTAATTTTTAATTTTAATTTTAATTTTAATTTTAATTTTAATTCTTTAATTTTAATTTTAATTTTAATTTTAATTTTAATTTTAATTTTAATTTTTAATTTTAATTTTAATTTTAATTTTAATTTTAATTTTAATTTTAATTTTAATTTTAATTTTAATTTTAATTTTAATTTTAATTTTAATTTTAATTTTAATTTTAATTTTAATTTTAATTTTAATTTTAATTTTAATTTTAATTTTAATTTTTAATTTTAATTTTAATTTAATTTTAATTTTAATTTTAATTTTAATTTTAATTTTAATTTTAATTTTAATTTTAATTTTAATTTTAATTTTAATTTTAATTTTAATTTTAATTTTAATTTTAATTTTAATTTTAATTTTAATTTTAATTTTAATTTTAATTTTAATTTTAATTTTAATTTTAATTTTAATTTTAATTTTAATTTTTAATTTTAATTTTAATTTTAATTTTAATTTTAATTTTAATTTTAATTTTAATTTTAATTTTAATTTTAATTTTAATTTTAATTTTAATTTTAATTTTAATTTTAATTTTAATTTTAATTTTAATTCTTAATTTTAATTTTAATTTTAATTTTAATTTTAATTTTAATTTTAATTTTAATTTTAATTTTAATTTTAATTTTAATTTTAATTTTAATTCTTAATTTTAATTTTAATTTTAATTTTAATTTAATTTTAATTTTAATTTTAATTTTAATTTTAATTTTAATTTTAATTTTAATTTTAATTTTAATTTTAATTTTAATTTTAATTTTAATTTTAATTTTAATTTTAATTTTAATTTTTTAATTTTAATTTTAATTCTTAATTTTAATTTTAATTTTAATTTTAATTTTTAATTTTAATTTTAATTTTAATTTTAATTTTAATTTTAATTTTAATTTTTAATTTTAATTTTAATTTTAATTTTAATTTTAATTCTTTAATTTTAATTTTAATTTTAATTTTTAATTTTAATTTTAATTTTAATTTTAATTTTAATTTTAATTTTAATTTTAATTTTAATTTTAATTTTAATTTTTAATTTTAATTTTAATTTTAATTTTAATTTTAATTTTAATTTTAATTTTAATTTTAATTTTAATTTTAATTTTAATTTTAATTTTAATTTTTTAATTTTAATTTTAATTTTAATTTTAATTTTAATTTTAATTTTAATTTTAATTTTAATTTTAATTTTAATTTTAATTTTAATTTTAATTTTAATTTTAATTTTAATTTTAATTTTAATTTTAATTTTAATTTTAATTTTAATTTTAATTTTAATTTTTAATTTTAATTTTAATTTTAATTTTAATTTTAATTTTAATTTTAATTTTAATTTTAATTTAATTTTAATTTTAATTTTAATTTTAATTTTAATTTTAATTTTAATTTTAATTTTAATTTTAATTCTTAATTTTAATTTTAATTTTAATTTTAATTTTAATTTTAATTTTAATTTTAATTTTAATTTTAATTTTAATTTTAATTTTAATTTTAATTTTAATTTTAATTTTAATTTTAATTTTAATTTTAATTTTAATTTTAATTTTAATTTTAATTTTAATTTTAATTTTAATTTTAATTTTAATTTTAATTTTAATTTTAATTTTAATTTTAATTTTAATTTTAATTTTAATTTTAATTTTAATTTTAATTTTAATTTTAATTTTAATTTTAATTTTAATTTTAATTTTAATTTTAATTTTAATTTTAATTTTAATTTTAATTTTAATTTTAATTTTAATTTTAATTTTAATTTTAATTTTAATTTTAATTTTAATTTTAATTTTAATTTTAATTTTAATTTTAATTTTAATTTTAATTTTAATTTTAATTTTTAATTTTAATTTTAATTTTAATTTTAATTTTAATTTTAATTTTAATTTTAATTTTAATTTTAATTTTAATTTAATTTTAATTTTAATTTTAATTTTAATTTTAATTTTAATTTTAATTTTAATTTTAATTTTAATTTTAATTTTAATTTTAATTTTAATTTTAATTTTAATTTTAATTTTTAATTTTAATTTTAATTTTAATTTTAATTTTAATTTTAATTTTAATTTTAATTTTAATTTTAATTTTAATTTTAATTTTAATTTTAATTTTAATTTTAATTTTAATTTTAATTTTAATTTTAATTTTAATTTTAATTTTAATTTTAATTTTAATTTTAATTTTAATTTTAATTTTAATTTTAATTTTAATTTTAATTTTAATTTTAATTTTAATTTTAATTTTAATTTTAATTTTTAATTTTTAATTTTAATTTTAATTTTAATTTTAATTTTTAATTTTAATTTTAATTTTAATTTTAATTTTAATTTTAATTTTAATTTTAATTTTAATTTTAATTTTAATTTTAATTTTAATTTTAATTTTAATTTTAATTTTAATTTTAATTTTAATTTTAATTTTAATTTTAATTTTAATTTTAATTTTAATTTTAATTTTAATTTTAATTTTAATTTTAATTTTAATTTTAATTTTAATTTTAATTTTAATTTTAATTTTAATTTTAATTTTAATTTTAATTTTAATTTTAATTTTAATTTTAATTTTAATTTTAATTTTAATTTTAATTTTAATTTTAATTTTAATTTTAATTTTAATTTTAATTTTAATTTTAATTTTAATTTTAATTTTAATTTTAATTTTAATTTTAATTTTAATTTTAATTTTAATTTTAATTTTAATTTTAATTTTAATTTTAATTTTAATTTTAATTTTAATTTTAATTTTAATTTTAATTTTAATTTTTAATTTTAATTTTAATTTTAATTTTAATTTTAATTTTAATTTTAATTTTAATTTTAATTTTAATTTTAATTTTAATTTTAATTTTAATTTTAATTTTAATTTTAATTTTAATTTTAATTTTAATTCTTAATTTTAATTCTTAATTTTAATTTTAATTTTAATTTTAATTTTAATTTTAATTTTAATTTTAATTTTAATTTTAATTTTAATTTTAATTTTAATTTTAATTTTAATTTTTAATTTTAATTTTAATTTTAATTTTAATTTTAATTTTTAATTTTAATTTTAATTTTAATTTTAATTTTAATTTTAATTTTAATTTTAATTTTAATTTTAATTTTAATTTTAATTTTAATTTTAATTTTAATTTTAATTTTAATTTTAATTTTAATTTTAATTTTTAATTTTAATTTTAATTTTAATTTTAATTTTAATTTTAATTTTAATTTTAATTTTAATTTTAATTTTAATTTTAATTTTAATTTTAATTTTAATTTTAATTTTAATTCTTAATTTTAATTTTAATTTTAATTCTTAATTTTAATTTTAATTTTTAATTTTAATTTTAATTTTAATTTTAATTTTTAATTTTAATTTTAATTTTAATTTTAATTTTTAATTTTAATTTTAATTTTAATTTTAATTTTAATTTTAATTCTTAATTTTAATTTTAATTTTAATTTTAATTTTAATTTTAATTTTAATTTTAATTTTAATTTTAATTTTAATTTTAATTTTTAATTTTAATTTTAATTTTAATTTTAATTTTAATTTTTAATTTTAATTTTAATTTTAATTTTAATTTTAATTTTAATTTTAATTTTAATTTTAATTTTAATTTTAATTTTAATTTTAATTTTTAATTTTAATTTTAATTTTAATTTTAATTTTAATTTTAATTTTAATTTTAATTTTAATTTTAATTTTAATTTTAATTTTAATTTTAATTAATTTTAATTTTAATTTTAATTTTAATTTTAATTTTAATTTTAATTTTAATTTTAATTTTAATTTTAATTTTAATTTTAATTTAATTTTAATTTTAATTTTAATTTTAATTTTAATTTTAATTTTAATTTTAATTTTAATTTTAATTTTAATTTTAATTTTAATTTTAATTTTAATTTTAATTTTAATTTTAATTTTAATTTTAATTTTAATTTTAATTTTAATTTTAATTTTAATTTTAATTTTAATTTTAATTTTAATTTTAATTTTAATTTTAATTTTAATTTTAATTTTAATTTTAATTTTAATTTTAATTTTAATTTTAATTTTAATTTTAATTTTAATTTTAATTTTAATTTTAATTTTAATTTTAATTTTAATTTTAATTTTAATTTTAATTTTAATTTTAATTTTAATTTTTAATTTTAATTTTAATTAATTTAATTTTAATTTTAATTTTAATTTTAATTTTAATTTTAATTTTAATTTTAATTTTAATTTTAATTTTAATTTTAATTTTAATTTTAATTTTAATTTTAATTTTAATTCTTAATTTTAATTTTAATTTTAATTTTAATTTTAATTTTAATTTTAATTTTAATTTTAATTTTAATTTTAATTTTAATTTTAATTTTAATTTTAATTTTAATTTTAATTTTAATTTTAATTTTAATTTTAATTTTAATTTTAATTTTAATTTTAATTTTAATTTTAATTTTAATTTTAATTTTAATTTTAATTTTAATTTTAATTTTAATTTTAATTTTAATTTTAATTTTAATTTTAATTTTAATTTTAATTTTAATTTTAATTTTAATTTTAATTTTAATTTTAATTTTAATTTTAATTTTAATTTTAATTTTAATTTTAATTTTAATTTTAATTTTAATTTTAATTTTAATTTTAATTTTAATTTTAATTTTAATTTTAATTTTAATTTTAATTTTAATTTTTAATTTTAATTTTAATTTTAATTTTAATTTTAATTTTAATTTTAATTTTAATTTTTAATTTTAATTTTAATTTTAATTTTAATTAATTTTAATTTTAATTTTAATTTTAATTTTAATTTTTAATTTTAATTTTAATTTTAATTTTAATTTTAATTTTAATTTTTAATTTTAATTTTAATTTTAATTTTAATTTTAATTTTAATTTTTAATTTTAATTTTAATTTTAATTTTAATTTTAATTTTAATTTTAATTCTTAATTTTAATTTTAATTTTAATTTTAATTTTAATTTTAATTTTAATTTTAATTTTAATTTTAATTTTAATTTTAATTTTAATTTTAATTTTAATTTTAATTTTAATTTTAATTTTAATTTTAATTTTAATTTTAATTTTAATTTTAATTTTAATTTTAATTTTAATTTAATTTTAATTTTAATTTTAATTTTAATTTTAATTTTTAATTTTAATTTTAATTTTAATTTTAATTTTAATTTTAATTTTAATTTTAATTTTAATTTTAATTTTAATTTTAATTTTAATTTTAATTTTAATTTTAATTTTAATTTTAATTTTAATTTTAATTTTAATTTTAATTTTAATTTTAATTTTAATTTTAATTTTAATTTTAATTTTAATTTTAATTTTAATTTTAATTTTAATTTTAATTTTAATTTTAATTTTAATTTTAATTTTAATTTTAATTTTAATTTTAATTTTAATTTTAATTTTTAATTTTAATTTTAATTTTAATTTTTAATTTTAATTCTTAATTTTAATTTTAATTTTAATTTTAATTTTAATTTTAATTTAATTTTAATTTTAATTTTAATTTTAATTTTAATTTTAATTTTAATTTTAATTTTAATTTTAATTTTAATTTTAATTTTAATTTTAATTTTAATTTTAATTTTTAATTTTAATTTTAATTTTAATTTTAATTTTAATTTTAATTTTAATTTTAATTTTAATTTTAATTTTAATTTTAATTTTAATTTTAATTTTAATTTTAATTTTAATTTTAATTTTAATTTTAATTTTAATTTTAATTTTAATTTTAATTCTTAATTTTTAATTTTAATTTTAATTTTTAATTTTAATTTTAATTTTAATTTTAATTTTAATTTTAATTTAATTTTAATTTTAATTTTAATTTTTAATTTTAATTTTAATTTTAATTCTTAATTCTTAATTTTAATTTTAATTTTAATTTTAATTTTAATTTTAATTTTAATTTTAATTTTAATTTTAATTTTAATTTTAATTTTAATTTTAATTTTAATTCTTAATTTTAATTTTAATTTTAATTTTAATTTTAATTTTAATTTAATTTTAATTTTAATTTTAATTTTTAATTTTAATTTTAATTTTAATTTTAATTTTAATTTTAATTTTAATTTTAATTTTAATTTTAATTTTAATTTTAATTTTAATTTTAATTTTAATTTAATTTTAATTTTAATTCTAATTTTAATTTTAATTTTAATTCTTAATTTTAATTTTAATTTTAATTTTAATTTTAATTTTAATTTTAATTTTTAATTTTAATTTTAATTTTAATTTTAATTTTAATTTTAATTTTAATTTTAATTTTAATTTTAATTTTAATTTTAATTTTAATTTTAATTTTAATTTTAATTTTAATTTAATTTTAATTTTAATTTTAATTTTAATTTTAATTTTAATTTTAATTTTAATTTTAATTTTAATTTTAATTTTAATTTTAATTTTAATTTTAATTTTAATTTTAATTTTAATTTTAATTTTAATTTTAATTTTAATTTTAATTTTAATTTTAATTTTAATTTTAATTTTAATTTTAATTTTTAATTTTAATTTTAATTTTAATTTTAATTTTAATTTTAATTTTAATTTTAATTTTAATTTTAATTTTAATTTTAATTTTAATTTTAATTTTAATTTTAATTTTAATTTTAATTTAATTTTAATTTTAATTTTAATTTTAATTTTAATTTTAATTTTAATTTTAATTTTAATTTTAATTTTAATTTTAATTTTAATTTTAATTTTAATTTTAATTTTAATTTTAATTTTAATTTTAATTTTAATTTTAATTTTAATTTTAATTTTAATTTTAATTTAATTTTAATTTTAATTTTAATTTTAATTTTAATTTTAATTTTAATTTTAATTTTAATTTTAATTTTAATTTTAATTTTAATTTTAATTTTAATTTTAATTTTAATTTTAATTTTAATTTTAATTTTAATTTTAATTTTAATTTTAATTTTAATTTTAATTTTAATTTTAATTTTAATTTTAATTTTAATTTTTAATTCTTAATTTTAATTTTAATTTTAATTTTAATTTTAATTTTAATTTTAATTTTAATTTTAATTTTAATTTTAATTTTAATTTTAATTTTAATTTTAATTTTAATTTTAATTTTAATTTTAATTTTAATTTTAATTTTAATTTTAATTTTAATTTTAATTTTAATTTTAATTTTAATTTTAATTTTAATTTTAATTTTAATTTTAATTTTAATTTTAATTTTAATTTTAATTTTTAATTTTAATTTTAATTTTAATTTTAATTTTAATTTTAATTTTAATTTTAATTTTAATTTTAATTTTTAATTTTAATTTTAATTTTAATTTTAATTTTAATTCTTAATTTTAATTTTAATTTTAATTTTAATTTTAATTTTAATTTTAATTTTAATTTTAATTTTAATTTTAATTTTAATTTTAATTTTAATTTTAATTTTAATTTTAATTTTAATTTAATTTTAATTTTAATTTTAATTTTAATTTTAATTTTAATTTTAATTTTAATTTTAATTTTAATTTTAATTTTAATTTTAATTTTAATTTTAATTTTAATTTTAATTTTAATTTTAATTTTAATTTTAATTTTAATTTTAATTTTAATTTTAATTTTAATTTTAATTTTAATTTTAATTTTAATTTTAATTTTAATTTTAATTTTAATTTTAATTTTAATTTTAATTTTAATTTTAATTTTAATTTTAATTTTAATTTTAATTTAATTTTAATTTTAATTTTAATTTTAATTTTAATTTTTAATTTTAATTTTAATTCTTAATTTTAATTTTAATTTTAATTTTAATTTTAATTTTAATTTTAATTTTAATTTTAATTTTAATTTTTAATTTTAATTTTAATTTTAATTTTAATTTTAATTTTAATTTTAATTTTAATTCTTAATTTTAATTTTAATTTTAATTTTAATTTTAATTTTAATTTTAATTTAATTTTAATTTTAATTTTAATTCTTAATTTTAATTTTAATTTTAATTTTAATTTTAATTTTAATTTTAATTTCTTAATTTTAATTTTAATTTTAATTTTAATTTTAATTTTAATTTTAATTTTAATTTTAATTTTAATTTTAATTTTAATTTTAATTTTAATTCTTAATTTTAATTTTAATTTTAATTTTAATTTTAATTTTAATTTTAATTTTAATTTTAATTTTAATTTTAATTTTAATTTTAATTTTAATTTTAATTTTAATTTTAATTTTAATTTTAATTTTAATTTTAATTTTAATTTTAATTTTAATTTTAATTTTAATTTTAATTTTTAATTTTAATTCTTAATTTTAATTTTAATTTTAATTTTAATTTTAATTTTAATTTTAATTTTAATTTTAATTTTAATTTTTAATTCTTAATTTTAATTTTAATTTTAATTTTAATTCTTAATTTTAATTTTAATTTTAATTTTAATTTTAATTTTAATTTTAATTTTTAATTTTAATTTTAATTTTAATTTTAATTTTTAATTTTAATTTTAATTTTAATTTTAATTTTAATTTTAATTTTAATTTTAATTTTAATTTTAATTTTAATTTTAATTTTAATTTTAATTTTAATTTTAATTTTAATTTTAATTTTAATTTTAATTTTAATTTTAATTTTAATTTTAATTTTAATTTTTAATTTTAATTTTAATTTTAATTTTAATTTTAATTCTTAATTTTTAATTTTAATTTTAATTTTAATTTTAATTTTAATTTTAATTTTAATTTTAATTTTAATTTTAATTTTAATTTTAATTTTAATTTTAATTTTAATTTTAATTTTAATTTTAATTTTAATTTTAATTTTAATTTTAATTTTAATTTTAATTTTAATTTTAATTTTAATTTTAATTTTAATTTTAATTTTAATTTTAATTTTAATTTTAATTTTAATTTTAATTTTAATTTTAATTTTAATTTTAATTTTAATTTTAATTTTAATTTTAATTCTTAATTTTAATTTTAATTTTAATTTTAATTTTAATTTTAATTTTAATTTTAATTTTAATTTTAATTTTAATTTTAATTTTAATTTTAATTTTAATTTTAATTTTAATTTTAATTTTAATTTTAATTTTAATTTTAATTTTAATTTTAATTTTAATTTTAATTTTAATTTTAATTTTAATTTTAATTTTAATTTTAATTTTAATTTTAATTTTAATTTTAATTTTAATTTTAATTTTAATTTTTAATTTTAATTTTAATTTTAATTTTAATTTTAATTTTAATTTTAATTTTAATTTTAATTTTAATTTTAATTTTAATTTTAATTTTAATTTTAATTTTAATTTTAATTTTAATTTTAATTTTAATTTTAATTTTAATTTTTAATTTTAATTTTAATTTTAATTTTAATTTTAATTTTAATTTTAATTTTAATTTTAATTTTAATTTTAATTTTAATTTTAATTTTAATTCTTAATTTTAATTTTAATTTTAATTTTTAATTTTAATTTTAATTTTTAATTTTAATTTTAATTTTAATTTTAATTTTAATTTTAATTTTAATTTTAATTTTAATTTTAATTTTAATTTTAATTTTAATTTTAATTTTAATTTTAATTTTAATTTTAATTCTTAATTTTAATTTTAATTTTAATTTTAATTTTAATTTTAATTTTAATTTTAATTTTAATTTTAATTTTAATTTTAATTTTAATTTTTAATTTTAATTTTAATTTTAATTTTAATTTTAATTTTAATTTTAATTTTAATTTTAATTTTAATTTTAATTTTAATTTTAATTTTAATTTTAATTTTAATTTTAATTTTAATTTTAATTTTAATTTTAATTTTAATTTTAATTTTAATTTTAATTTTAATTTTAATTTTAATTTTAATTTTAATTTTAATTTTAATTTTAATTCTTAATTTTAATTTTAATTTTAATTTTAATTTTAATTTTAATTTTAATTTTAATTTTAATTTTAATTTTAATTTTAATTTTAATTTTAATTTTAATTTTAATTTTAATTTTAATTTTAATTTTAATTTTAATTTTAATTTTAATTTTAATTTTAATTTTAATTTTAATTTTAATTTTAATTTTAATTTTAATTTTAATTTTAATTTTAATTTTAATTTTAATTTTAATTTAATTTTAATTTTAATTTTAATTTTAATTTTAATTTTAATTTTAATTTTAATTTTAATTTTAATTTTAATTTTAATTTTAATTTTAATTTTAATTTTAATTTTTAATTTTAATTTTAATTTTAATTTTAATTTTAATTTTAATTTTAATTTTAATTTTTAATTTTAATTTTAATTTTAATTTTAATTTTAATTTTAATTTTAATTTTAATTTTAATTTTAATTTTAATTTTAATTTTAATTTTAATTTTAATTTTAATTTTAATTTTAATTTTAATTTTAATTTTAATTTTAATTTTAATTTTAATTTTAATTTTAATTTTAATTTTAATTTTAATTTTAATTTTAATTTTAATTTTAATTTTAATTTTAATTTTAATTTTAATTTTAATTTTAATTTTAATTTTAATTTTAATTTTAATTTTAATTTTAATTTTAATTTTAATTTTAATTTTAATTTTAATTTTAATTTTAATTTTAATTTTAATTTTAATTTTAATTTTAATTTTTTAATTTTAATTTTAATTTTAATTTTAATTTTAATTTTAATTTTAATTTTAATTTTAATTTTTAATTTTAATTTTAATTTTAATTTTAATTTTTAATTTTAACCCTAACCCTAACCCTAACCCCACCCTAACCCTAACCCTAACCCTAACCCTAACCCTAACCCTAACCCTAACCCCACCCTAACCCTGAACCCCTAACCCTAACCCTAACCCTAACCCCTAACCCTGACCCTGACCCTAACCCTAACCCTAACCTGACCCTAACCCTAACCCTAACCCTAACCCTAACCCTAACCCTAACCCTAACCCTAACCCTAACCCTAACCCTAACCCCTAACCCTAACCCTAACCCTAACCCTAACCCTTACCCTTTCTATCCCCACCACAGAGCTCCACTTCCATTCAGCCTCTGCTTCCCCCCAGCCAATAACTACAGTGGCTCCCGGTCCACTGGAACAACATCTGAACCCCTGGCATACAGCCTCAGCTCAAATCAAGGCCCCACCACAGTTGACTTCTCTGCCCACCACCTCAGCACCAGCTCCTTTCTCATCCTCGCTGGAGGATTTCCTCCTCTACCCAAGTTCTTTCCTCTAGCCAAGCCTCCTCAGGCCTCTCACAAACAATCATCCCCATTGGGGCCACGCCTGCCCCAGCACAGTGCTCTTCAAACCAGAAGCTAACTCATCAGCATCATCCTCTTCCTCAGACACAATCTTCCACCGAGATAGGGATCCGCATTTCAACACCCTCTTCCCCTATTGCCCCTTCGCAGACACAGATAGATGTTAGCAATATTGCTCCAAACAATTCCCCACCTCCTTCTAAGAACATGGCATCCACTCCCTCCCTTTCTCCCAAGTCAAAAGGAAAGGAGATTATGAGAACCCCTACCTCCACTTCCCGCATGACCCACAGAGATTAAACAACCCATCGACCCTCCAGGAGCACAGTATTCCAAGTATCATTGGTCCCCATCGCCCACAATAGATTCCAATCCTGAATTGATAACCATGAACTCCCTAATTTAATCCAGGCCCCAGTTGAGTTCCACCATAGGGCCTGCAGCCAGCCAGAAACACTCAATGTTACAGCAACACTCCCCAATCCCCTGGTTAACACTCCTACCACCAAGGGGTATAAACACAGCAATGTTTCAGTTAAAACCTTGGATAGGATTTCACCTCTATTGCTCTCACCAACAGGAGGCGCCAGATCAGGGGTGACACTAGGACTGGGCAGCTCCAGGGGCAAATGACGATTGATGGGAAAACAATGGGCAACACCCCAACAACAACCAATCTGAGCCTCCCAAAAAGACACCATGTCACTGTCAGTCCGAAACCCCTGTACAACTGGCGCCTCAACATACCCACCCCAGTCCGAATCCCAACCCGAGCCTCAGCCTCCGCCACAACCCCAACATCAACACCCAACCCCAGTAACCCTCCAGAAACCATCGCACTATAAAGCCAGACCAAAAGGCAAGGTGGCAGATTGAGCTTCCAGGGAAATAAAGCAATTCTGGTGTTGGGAGACTCAAATGTCAACAGAATCCTCCATTTCATAACCCAAACATACAAGTTGACAGTTACCCCGGAGCAACTTTCTACCATTTCACAAAGGTCCTGGAGAAAACAGAGGTTCACGAGAGACACCAGCATAGTGGTTCTCTCGGTGGGTATAAACAATATGGATAATGACCCATACAAAACTTCAATCAAACAGATTGCATCAATGCACAAGGAAGCAAGAGTCACTTTCCCTAATGCAATTATTTACATCCCCATTATTAACCACTGCACCTCCTTTCAGCAGAACAAAAACGAAACCTTAAAGTCATTAATGGTTACATCACCACACACAGCCCATTTCTCTTGGAGATACCCCATGATGAATTCCACACAACAACAGATCTGATACACTGGACAACAACCACAGCAGGCCTCATTTTTAAGAATTGGTGTGAGCAGCTAAATTTAGAATAGGTTCTACCCACAATTTGGACCAACCTAGCTGCAACACACCTATCTGTCCCCCCAACCCCCTCTTCACTCTCCCCTCCCTTTCTCCCCCAGTCCCTTCCGTAGATCACCCAGCAGAAGGGGTAGTTCGCCCTCATTATCCAACATCATGAATTTGTCCAAGTCTTTTTCAACCCACAGCAGCACAGACCCAACTCTTGGAGAGGGGGTTGTCTCTTCATTCCCCGTCCTGGTAAATTTGACTGGGAGGAACTTCACAGGGACACACATAAATACCACAGACGACTTAAACTTTTAGACTACTTTGACTATCAGACAAATGACAACCATTTACCATTCACCCTTCCTTCAATCTGGGAACCTAAACTGTCCCAGATAGATAGGAGGGTCAAGAATCTAATCAGAACCGACCAAGACACCCTTCGCAACTATCACACCCAGGCAGACAGACAGGACAACATCACCCGCATAGAAAGAGAAGCTATAAAAGAACTTAAAAACAACCCTCACATAATATTGAAACCGGCAGATAAGGGATCTAAAACAGTGATCCTAGACAAACATCAATACATATATGAGGCAAATAGACAGTTGTCTAATACCAAGTACTATGTACCAATAGAAAACAGCCTACAACCACAGACTCAGACTAAACTACGGAGAATCATACAAACACTTTATGATAAACGGCACATTACTTAAAAACAACGAGATTTTCTATTTGGACCAGACACGCTACGACCAAGACTATTCTACCTGCTTTGTAAAATTCACAAAGAACCAGACACTTGGACAATTCCCCATGAAGTTCCTCCTGGTAGACCAATCGTATCAGACTGTAATAGTGAATCATACAACATAGCTCAATATATTGATCATTATATCAACCCTCTCTCCACTAGACACCCCAGCTACCTCAGAGACACGTATCACTTTCTGGAGAGGATCAAACCCATAGTTGTTCCCCTCTCCAAAACATATATATTCACTATAGATATTGATAGCTTATACACTAACATAAATACAGCAACAGGAGTACAGACGGTCAGAAACCTTTTTCATGCTCACCCAGATAGAAATAGACCAGATAATGAATTACTACAACTATTAGAAATCAGCCTCACACACAACGACTTTATATTTAATGATAGGCATTACTTACAGGTGGAGGGAACAGCTATGGGCAAGAAATTTGCCCGGCATATGCAAACATCTACATGGCTGAATGGGAGAGAGAGGCATTGGCCAAGTGCCCACATCAACCCACACATTCTACTACAGATTTCTAGATGACATTATAGGAGCCTGGCCTCATGATATCGAACTATTCACTGAATTCATTAGCATTCTCAACAGTCACCACCCGTCCATTAAGGTTAAATACATAATAGATCCATGTGAAGTACACTTCTTGGATACTACAGTCTTCTTTAATCACATAAATCAGTCTCAAAAACAATACTCACTAAAGTTTACTTTAAACCCACAGATACACATGCTTTACTCCACAAACACAGTTATCACCCCAAACATACATTTAGAGGCATCAAGTTAAATCTCAAATTATACGGTTTCATAGGATATCCTCCTGCAAACAGGATCTGGTAAAAGCAATTCAAACATTATTCCATGCACTCAGACAGAGAGGTTACTCCAAACGATACCTCAGAACCATAAAAAACAGCACCTTGGGGGCCCTCTCTCCCATTCAGCCCACACACTCACATAATACAAGTCTGTCCATCACTTTATCTGACCCCAACCTTCATCACAGAGGTTCCAGAGACATTTCCAAATCCCCCTTCCCTGACCTCAACCCTGATCAGAACCCTAACCTTAACCCTTACCTTAATTCGGGTTCGTATCCTGTTCCTGCCCCTAATCCTAACCCTAACCCCACCCCTAACCCCACCGCTAACCCTAACCCTAACCCCACCACTAACCCTAACCCTAACCCCACCCCTAACCTTAACCCCACCCCTAACCCTAACCTTAACCCCACCCCTAACCCTAACCTTAACCCCACCCCTAACCCTAACCTTAACCCCACCACTAACCCTAACCTTAATCCCACCCCTAACCCTAACCCTAACCCCACCACTAACCCTAACCTTAATCCCACCCCTAACCCCAACCCTAACCCTAACCCCACCACTAACCCTAACCTTAATCCCACCCCTAACTCTAACCTTAACCCCACCACTAACCCTAACCTTAACCCCACCCCTAACCCTAACCTTAACCCCACCCCTAACCCTAACCTTAACCCCACCCCTAACCCTAACCCCACCCCCAACTCTAACCTTAACCCTACCACCAACCTTACCCCTCCTAGAGTAACAGATTTGGAAATGGACCCCTCTCGGAACCACAATCTAATTTCCTCCTTTTATTCTCCTTCCGAGCAAGAGACAATCCTCATCCCCTTAGTTACTACATTCTCACATAGGATTAGACCGTTACATCAGGCATTCAAACACAATTTTTCCAACACCCAACAGGCACACTCACCCTCCAGCAGTATAGAATCATATCAGCATTTAGGAGGAATAAGAGTCTCAAAGACATCCTCATCCAAGCTAAATACAGCACTAAGCCCCCACAACCACCCAAACCCTACACGGCCCACTTCAGACCAAGAAAATTCATTTCAAACTCCTATAGCAAGACCTCCGCTCCAGTTTTAGATTCAATATCCTCTCCACTCAAAATGTAATATATATAATCACTTGCACATTTTGTGGAAAGCACTACATTGGGGAAACCCAGTATACAGTAGAAATTAGACTCAAACAACATCTATACAATATCAAACGGGCCCATCTACACACAGAACTAGTTACTCATTTCCAGGATCACCCCATCACTTACCTCAATATATCAGGATTGCAGTCGTGTTCTGGGTGGACCAGTGGGCAAGTAAAGGCAGTGGAACGAGGTGGATAAGAGACCTACAAACAATTACACCTAGCGGTCTGAATGAGCGTTTTTAACCGGGCAGATAGGATCCATGGAAAGGGACAGCACTTGTTTACAGGGTTCTCAAGGAGTTGGAAGAAGGATGCACCATAAAACAAAAACACAATAAATAAAGTTTGTGTGGTTTTTATTATATTTAACATCTGCATGATGATTTGTAATAGTTTTATTCCTTTGGGTTTTATGTATTTGAATTTGTTTTAACAACGTAGCACTTGACCTTTTAGCACTTTTATAGATATATAGGTTTATAACTGTGTGTATATGTATTAATAAAGCATCCATCCCTTGACCCCTTGTACATTTTAATATCTTAGTCCCTTCATGATCCTAGATAACCATTCAGACAATCATTTTAGAAGCACTATTAACCAACTTACTTTTGGTAAGGTTCTTAGGAGGCAATCTAGTGGGTTTTAACAGTGGAATTTATTTAGATTGGAGGGGTACACAACAATAGGCCTGCGCACAACAAGACAAATTAATCTCTTTTTAACCCTACTCGAACTCTAACCCTAACCCTAACCCTAACCCTAACCCTAACCCCTAACCCTAACCCTAACCCTAACCCTAACCCTAACCCTAACCCCTAACCCCTAACCCTAACCCTAACCCTAACCCTAACCCTAACCCAATGATATTCAAAACCTAACCCTAACCCTAACCCTAACCCTACCTAACCCTAACCCTAACCCTAACCCCTAACCCTAACCCTAACCCCTAACCCTAACCCTAACCCCTAACCCTAACCCTAACCCTACAAACAATTACACCTAGCGGTCTGAATGAGCGTTTTTAACCGGGCAGATAGGATCC
Source organism: Brachymystax lenok tsinlingensis (assembly GCA_030435695.1). Lineage (NCBI taxonomy): Eukaryota > Metazoa > Chordata > Actinopteri > Salmoniformes > Salmonidae > Brachymystax > Brachymystax lenok. The sequence goes on from CM059814.1 coordinate 50,039,341, forward strand.
ATGGAAAGGGACAGCACTTGTTTACAGGGTTCTCAAGGAGTTGGAAGAAGGATGCACCATAAAACAAAAACACAATAAATAAAGTTTGTGTGGTTTTTATTATATTTAACATCTGCATGATGATTTGTAATAGTTTTATTCCTTTGGGTTTTATGTATTTGAATTTGTTTTAACAACGTAGCACTTGACCTTTTAGCACTTTTATAGATATATGGGTTTATAACTGTGTGTATATGTATTAATAAAGCATCCATCCCTTGACCCCTTGTACATTTTAATATCTTAGTCCCTTCATGATCCTAGATAACCATTCAGACAATCATTTTAGAAGCACTATTAACCAACTTACTTTTGGTAAGGTTCTTAGGAGGCAATCTAGTGGGTTTTAACAGTGGAATTTATTTAGATTGGAGGGGTACACAACAATAGGGCCTGCACAACAAGATAAATTAATCTCTTTAACCCTACTCGAACTCAAAACCTAACCCTAACCCTAACCCTAACCCTAACCCCTAACCCTAACCCTAACCCTAACCCTAACCCTAACCCTAACCCTAACCCTAACCCCTAACCCTAACCCCTAACCCTAACCCTAACCCTAACCCTAACCCTAACCCTAACCCTAACCCTAACCCTAACCCTAACCCTAACCCTAACCCTAACCCTAACCCTAACCCTAACCCTAACCCTAACCCTAACCCCTAACCCTAACCCTAACCCTAACCCTAACCCTAACCCTAACCCTAACCCTAACCCTTACCCTTTCTATCCCCACCACAGAGCTCCACTTCCATTCAGCCTCTGCTTCCCCCCAGCCAATAACTACAGTGGCTCCCGGTCCACTGGAACAACATCTGAACCCCTGGCATACAGCCTCAGCTCAAATCAAGGCCCCACCACAGTTGACTTCTCTGCCCACCACCTCAGCACCAGCTCCTTTCTCATCCTCGTTGGAGGATTTCCCTCCTCTACCCAAGTTCTTTCCTCTAGCCAAGCCTCAGGCCTCTCACAAACAATCATCCCCATTGGGGCCACGCCCTGCCCCAGCACAGTGCTCTTCAAACCAGAAGCTAACTCATCAGCATCATCCTCTTCCTCAGACACAATCTTCCACCGAGATAGGGATCCGTACTTCAACACCCTCTTCCCTATTGCCCTTCGCAGACACAGATAGATGTTAGCAATATTGCTCCAAACAATTCCCCACCTCCTTCTAAGAACATGGCACCCACTCCTCCCTTTCTCCCAAGTCAAAAGGAAAGGAGATTATGAGAACCCCTACCTCCACTTCCCGCATGACCCACAGAGATTAAACAACCCATCGACCCTCCAGGAGCACAGTATTCCAAGTATCATTGGTCCCCCATCGCCCACAATAGATTCCAATCCTGAATTGATAACCATGAACTCCCTAATTTAATCCAGGCCCCAGTTGAGTTCCACCATAGGGCCTGCAGCCAGCCAGAAACACTCAATGTTACAGCAACACTCCCCAATCCCCTGGTTAACACTCCTACCACCAAGGGGTATAAACACAGCAATGTTTCAGTTAAAACCTTGGATAGGATTTCACCTCTATTGCTCTCACCAACAGGAGGCGCCAGATCAGGGGTGACACTAGGACTGGGCAGCTCCAGGGCAAATGACGATTGATGGGAAAAACAATGGGCAACACCCCAACAACAACCAATCTGAGCCCTCCCAAAAAGACACCATGTCACTGTCAGTCCGAACCCCTGTACAACTGGCGCCTCAACATACCCACCCCAGTCCGAATCCCAACCCGAGCCTCAGCCTCCGCCACAACCCCAACATCAACACCCAACCCCAGTAACCCTCCAGAAACCATCGCACCATAAAGCCAGACCAAAAGGCAAGGTGGCAGATTGAGCTTCCAGGAAATAAAGCAATTCTGGTGTTGGGAGACTCAAATGTCAACAGAATCCCTCCATTTCATAACCCAAACATACAAGTTGACAGTTACCCTGAGCAACTTTCTACCATTTCACAAAGGTCCTGGAGAAAACAGAGGTTCACGTAGACACCAGCATAGGGTTCTCTCGGTGGGTATAAACAATATGGATAATGACCCATACAAAACTTCAATCAAACAGATTGCATCAATGCACAAGGAAGCAAGAGTCACTTTCCTAATGCAATTATTTACATCCCCATTATTAACCACTCGCACCTCCTTTCAGCAGAACAAAAACGAAACCTTAAAGTCATTAATGGTTACATCACCACACACAGCCCATTTCTCTTGGAGATACCCCATGATGAATTCCACACAACAACAGATCTGATACACTGGACAACAACCACAGCAGGCCTCATTTTTAAGAATTGGTGTGAGCAGCTAAATTTAGAATAGGTTCTACCCACAATTTGGACCAACCTAGCTGCAACACACCTATCTGTCCCCCCAACCCCCTTCACTCTCCCCTCCCTTTCTCCCCCAGTCCCTTCCGTAGATCACCCAGCAGAAGGGGTAGTTCGCCTCATTATCCAACATCATGAATTTGTCCAAGTCTTTTTCAACCCACAGCAGCACAGACCCAACTCTTGGAGAGGGGGTTGTCCTTCATTCCCCGTCCTGGTAAATTTGACTGGGAGGAACTTCACAGGGACACACATAAATACCACAGACGACTTAAACTTTTAGACTACTTTGACTATCAGACAAATGACAACCATTTACCATTCACCCTTCCTTCAATCTGGGAACCTAAACTGTCCCAGATAGATAGGAGGGTCAAGAATCTAATCAGAACCGACCAAGACACCCTTCGCAACTATCACACCCAGGCAGACAGACAGGACAACATCACCCGCATAGAAAGAGAAGCTATAAAAGAACTTAAAAACAACCCTCACATAATATTGAAACCGGCAGATAAGGGATCTAAAACAGTGATCCTAGACAAACATCAATACATATATGAGGCAAATAGACAGTTGTCTAATACCAAGTACTATGTACCAATAGAAAACAGCCTACAACCACAGACTCAGACTAAACTACGGAGAATCATACAAACACTTTATGATAAACGGCACATTACTTAAAAACAACGAGATTTTCTATTTGGACCAGACACGCCACGACTCAAGACTATTCTACCTGCTTTGTAAAATTCACAAAGAACCAGACACTTGGACAATTCCCCATGAAGTTCCTCCTGGTAGACCAATCGTATCAGACTGTAATAGTGAATCATACAACATAGCTCAATATATTGATCATTATATCAACCCTCTCTCCACTAGACACCCCAGCTACCTCAGAGACACGTATCACTTTCTGGAGAGGATCAAACCCATAGTTGTTCCCTCCAAAACATATATATTCACTATAGATATTGATAGCTTATACACTAACATAAATACAGCAACAGGAGTACAGACGGTCAGAAACCTTTTTCATGCTCACCCAGATAGAAATAGACCAGATAATGAATTACTACAACTATTAGAAATCAGCCTCACACACAACGACTTTATATTTAATGATAGGCATTACTTACAGGTGGAGGGAACAGCTATGGGCAAGAAATTTGCCTCCGGCATATGCAAACATCTACATGGCTGAATGGGAGAGAGAGGCATTGGCCAAGTGCCCACATCAACCCACATTCTACTACAGATTTCTAGATGACATTATAGGAGCCTGGCCTCATGATATCGAACTATTCACTGAATTCATTAGCATTCTCAACAGTCACCACCCGTCCATTAAGGTTAAATACATAATAGATCCATGTGAAGTACACTTCTTGGATACTACAGTCTTCTTTAATCACATAAATCAGTCTCAAAAACAATACTCACTAAAGTTTACTTTAAACCCACAGATACACATGCTTTACTCCACAAACACAGTTATCACCCCAAACATACATTTAGAGGCATCGTTAAATCTCAAATTATACGGTTTCATAGGATATCCTCCTGCAAACAGGATCTGGTAAAAGCAATTCAAACATTATTCCATGCACTCAGACAGAGAGGTTACTCCAAACGATACCTCAGAACCATAAAAAACAGCACCTTGGGGGCCCTCTCTCCCATTCAGCCCACACACTCACATAATACAAGTCTGTCCATCACTTTATCTGACCCCAACCTTCATCACAGAGGTTCCAGAGACATTTCCAAATCCCCCTTACTCCTGACCTCAACCCTGATCGTGAACCCTAACCTTAACTCCTTACCTTAATTCGGGTTCAGATCCTGTTCCTGCCCCTAATCCTAACCCTAACCCCACCCCTAACCCCACCGCTAACCCTAACCCTAACCCCACCACTAACCCTAACCCTAACCCCACCCCTAACCTTAACCCCACCCCTAACCCTAACCTTAACCCCACCCCTAACCCTAACCTTAACCCCACCCCTAACCCTAACCTTAACCCCACCACTAACCCTAACCTTAATCCCACCCCTAACCCTAACCCTAACCCCACCACTAACCCTAACCTTAATCCCACGCCTAACCCTAACCCTAACCCCACCACTAACCCTAACCTTAATCCCACCCTAACTCTAACCTTAACCCCACCACTAACCCTAACCTTAACCCCACCCCTAACCCTAACCTTAACCCCACCCCTAATCCTAACCCCACCCCTAACCCTAACCCCACCCCCAACTCTAACCTTAACCCTACCACCAACCTTACCCCTCCTAGAGTAACAGATTTGAAATGGACCCTCTCGGAACCACAATCTAATTTCCTCCTTTTATTCTCCTTCCGAGCAAGAGACAATCCTCATCCCCTTAGTTACTACATTCTCACATAGGATTAGACCGTTACATCAGGCATTCAAACACAATTTTTCCAACACCCAACAGGCACACTCACCCCTCCAGCAGTATAGAATCATATCAGCATTTAGGAGGAATAAGAGTCTCAAAGACATCCTCATCCAAGCTAAATACAGCACTAAGCCCCCACAACCACCCAAACCCTACACTGGCCCACTTCAGACCAAGAAAATTCATTTCAAACTCCTATAGCAAGACCTCCGCTCCAGTTTTAGATTCAATATCCCTCTCCACTCAAAATGTAATATATATAATCACTTGCACATTTTGTGGAAAGCACTACATTGGGGAAACCCAGTATACAGTAGAAATTAGACTCAAACAACATCTATACAATATCAAACGGGCCCATCTACACACAGAACTAGTTACTCATTTCCAGGATCACCCCATCACTTACCTCAATATATCAGGATTGCAGTCGTGTTCTGGGTGGACCAGTGGGCGTAAAGGCAGTGGAACGTAGGTGGATAAGAGACCTACAAACAATTACACCTAGCGGTCTGAATGAGTTTTTAACCGGGCAGATAGGATCCATGGAAAGGGACAGCACTTGTTTACAGGGTTCTCAAGGAGTTGGAAGAAGGATGCACCATAAAACAAAAACACAATAAATAAAGTTTGTGTGGTTTTTATTATATTTAACATCTGCATGATGATTTGTAATAGTTTTATTCCTTTGGGTTTTATGTATTTGAATTTGTTTTAACAACGTAGCACTTGACCTTTTAGCACTTTTATAGATATATAGGTTTATAACTGTGTGTATATGTATTAATAAAGCATCCATCCCTTGACCCCTTGTACATTTTAATATCTTAGTCCCTTCATGATCCTAGATAACCATTCAGACAATCATTTTAGAAGCACTATTAACCAACTTACTTTTGGTAAGGTTCTTAGGAGGCAATCTAGTGGGTTTTAACAGTGGAATTTATTTAGATTGGAGGGTACACAACAATAGGCCTGCACAACAAGACAAATTAATCTCTTTTAACCCTACTGAACTCAAAACCTAACCCTAGCCCGTGCCATTGTTGTGGTACCCTCCACCATTGTCAATGGTTTTTACATTGGATTTTCGCTGCCCACTGGGGGCCCAGGTTTGTGCCCACCGAGAGAATAACAATATTTTCACTGTGACTAACAACTCTTCCCACAACAGAACCACACCAAAGGAGTTGAACATCACAACAATAGGGGACCCCAATCACAAGCCCCAGTTCCTTGGTCAGACATTTTTATTAGGTTTTTTTTTCTTTGATTTGGTCTCATTGTGCCACAGGAACCTCACAGAGGTCAAGTAAATGAAATACACAGAGTAACAGACACATGAATTGAGAGCAATAGTAGAAAGCATAGAGAGTAGGGCCAGAATAAGGACAGAATAGCAAGAAAAACAGAACAGGGCCACAATAAGGAGAGATAGGCTTAACGCCTAGCATTGCAGTCTTCGGCTGGATACTGGTTAGGAGGAACTGGCACTTTTATGCAGGCACCCAGTGGGGATTGAACCCACAACCATAGGGCCAAGGGAGCTGTGGTCTGACAACTGAGCCACAGAGGACCATAAGGGTGAACAGACATGTTAATGGTTTCCTTCCCTCTTGGATAAAAAGGTAAAAGATCCTCACATCAGGAAAAAAACTAATATTTATTCATTATATACTATATACTATATACTATATACTATATATTATATCAAAATAATTTTAGAAGATCTTAACCAAAACCCCCCCAACCCCCTTTTCTCTCCTATTTAGGAACTCCGCCAGAGTTTCCTTTCTCAGTTTTCACCAATTAGCAGTCTTATAGATTTACATTCAGATTCAAAATGGGCCAATAGAACAGACACAATTAGGAACTAGCCTATACGAAAGAGACTCAGAACACAGTAGAATGAGTGACAATAGATTCGACCAATGAAAATCAAGATACAGATATGGGAATTCTTGGAGCAGTGGGAAGGCTTTCCCTCGCCAACTGACCCCCTTTTTAAGCACTAGGGTGTGTTCCACTAGAAAAAATCCTCTGAAGAAGCAGGAATACTGCTAAACGTCAGGGATTTCTAACGGGACAACACAGCGGGCATCACATTGGAAACGGGTTTTAGAATATTATTTGAGTTGTTTTTAATTATATAATAATAAAAGTTACGTTTTAATTGAAGATGTGGAGGGTTTTGGAAGTAACTGGGAGAGAAACACTCCAGCTGGAGAATCTCTAATCAAACTGCAACCCAGAACTTTTAATCTGCACATCTGAGCCCACAGAACTGAACAACATCTACCCCAGGAGCTACAGAAAGACCCAGACTCAACCACCATCTCTAACTCCAGCCTCAACAACAAGGAGAATTGGACAACATCTACTCAGGGAGTTACAGAAAGACGCCTAGGTCTGGCTACAACATCGACAGCATTAACCTCCATCTTCAACACCCAGACTCAACCTCTATTTCTAACCCCAGCCTCAAAAACAAGGCGGTAAGAACCCACACTGAGCAGCACACCGCCTCGTGCTGCTCGGAAATTCACATCTTGCAATTAAAACACACACCCATCTGGTGGTTGCACGCTGTCCTGCCTCTACTAGGGAACGACACCCACCCCAACAAGTGTAGGCAACCATGCAGTCCCTTATGAGTATAGTAACACAGCAACGCAGTAGTAGAGCCCAACAACCCCTTACCAATAGAGCCTTACAACAACCCCCACTAATAGAGTCCCACACCCCCTCCCAGCAGACAGCCACGCCTAAACCAACCCCTGATGAGGCAACCAGGCAAGCCTCAAAACTGTACTTCAAGTTGATACAGGCCATCCATCATAAGGAAATCATTGATAAAGCCATCTCAGGCCGGGAGGTTCCTAGTGGCATGATGAGACAGGTGAAGAGACTCACCAATTTTATCAAGCCATCCTCACCCACAGATCACACTGCAGCCCAAGTACTACAGAACACACAGCAATGGATGAACAATAACATGAACATATTACAGATACACTACCAGACAATTATCCAATCACTCACACAACCACCCAATACATTCAACACTCTTGCACTCCACATAGCTGTGGGCTGGGCTCATAAGAGATACACACACAAACTGACAGACACTACCATCACTACAGTTGAAACAATTTTGAATAATTCCTCAGAAACTCACTACAGACAACTCTCTAGGGTTACCCTTTCTATCCCCACCACAGAGCTCCACTTCCATTCAGCCTCTGCTTCCCCCCAGCCAATAACTACAGTGGCTCCCGGTCCACTGGAACAACATCTGAACCCCTGGCATACAGCCTCAGCTCAAATCAAGGCCCCACCACAGTTGACTTCTCTGCCCACCACCTCAGCACCAGCTCCTTTCTCATCCTCGTTGGAGGATTTCCCTCCTCTACCCAAGTTCTTTCCTCTAGCCAAGCCTCAGGCCTCTCACAAACAATCATCCCCATTGGGGCCACGCCCTGCCCCAGCACAGTGCTCTTCAAACCAGAAGCTAACTCATCAGCATCATCCTCTTCCTCAGACACAATCTTCCACCGAGATAGGGATCCGCATTTCAACACCCTCTTCCCCTATTGCCCCTTCGCAGACACAGATAGATGTTAGCAATATTGCTCCAAACAATTCCCCACCTCCTTCTAAGAACATGGCACCCACTCCCTCCCTTTCTCCCAAGTCAAAAGGAAAGGAGATTATGAGAACCCCTACCTCCACTTCCCCGCATGACCCACAGAGATTAAACAACCCATCGACCCTCCAGGAGCACAGTATTCCAAGTATCATTGGTCCCCCATCGCCCACAATAGATTCCAATCCTGAATTGATAACCATGAACTCCCCTAATTTAATCCAGGCCCCAGTTGAGTTCCACCATAGGGCCTGCAGCCAGCCAGAAACACTCAATGTTACAGCAACACTCCCCAATCCCCTGGTTAACACTCCTACCACCAAGGGGTATAAACACAGCAATGTTTCAGTTAAAACCTTGGATAGGATTTCACCTCTATTGCTCTCACCAACAGGAGGCGCCAGATCAGGGGGTGACACTAGGACTGGGCAGCTCCAGGGCAAATGACGCATTGATGGGAAAAACAATGGGCAACACCCCAACAACAACCAATCTGAGCCCTCCCAAAAGACACCATGTCACTGTCAGTCCGAAACCCCTGTACAACTGGCGCCTCAACATACCCACCCCAGTCCGAATCCCAACCCGAGCCTCAGCCTCCGCCACAACCCCAACATCAACACCCAACCCCAGTAACCCTCCAGAAACCATCGTACCATAAAGCCAGACCAAAAGGCAAGGTGGCAGATTGGAGCTTCCAGGGAAATAAAGCAATTCTGGTGTTGGGAGACTCAAATGTCAACAGAATCCCTCCATTTCATAACCCAAACATACAAGTTGACAGTTACCCCGGAGCAACTTTCTACCATTTCACAAAGGTCCTGGAGAAAACAGAGGTTCACGTAGACACCAGCATAGTGGTTCTCTCGGTGGGTATAAACAATATGGATAATGACCCATACAAAACTTCAATCAAACAGATTGCATCAATGCACAAGGAAGCAAGAGTCACTTTCCCTAATGCAATTATTTACATCCCCATTATTAACCACTGCACCTCCTTTCAGCAGAACAAAAACGAAACCTTAAAGTCATTAATGGTTACATCACCACACACAGCCCATTTCTCTTGGAGATACCCCATGATGAATTCCACACAACAACAGATCTGATACACTGGACAACAACCACAGCAGGCCTCATTTTTAAGAATTGGTGTGAGCAGCTAAATTTAGAATAGGTTCTACCCACAATTTGGACCAACCTAGCTGCAACACACCTATCTGTCCCCCAACCCCTTCACTCTCCCCTCCCTTTCTCCCCAGTCCCTTCCGTAGATCACCCAGCAGAAGGGGTAGTTCGCCCCTCATTATCCAACATCATGAATTTGTCCAAGTCTTTTCAACCCACAGCAGCACAGACCCAACTCTTGGAGAGGGGGTTGTCCTTCATTCCCGTCCTGGTAAATTTGACTGGGAGGAACTTCACAGGGACACACATAAATACCACAGACGACTTAAACTTTTAGACTACTTTGACTATCAGACAAATGACAACCATTTACCATTCACCCTTCCTTCAATCTGGGAACCTAAACTGTCCCAGATAGATAGGAGGGTCAAGAATCTAATCAGAACCGACCAAGACACCCTTCGCAACTATCACACCCAGGCAGACAGACAGGACAACATCACCCGCATAGAAAGAGAAGCTATAAAAGAACTTAAAAACAACCCTCACATAATATTGAAACCGGCAGATAAGGGATCTAAAACAGTGATCCTAGACAAACATCAATACATATATGAGGCAAATAGACAGTTGTCTAATACCAAGTACTATGTACCAATAGAAAACAGCCTACAACCACAGACTCAGACTAAACTACGGAGAATCATACAAACACTTTATGATAAACGGCACATTACGAAAAAACAACGAGATTTTCTATTTGGACCAGACACGCCACGACCAAGACTATTCTACCTGCTTTGTAAAATTCACAAAGAACCAGACACTTGGACAATTCCCCATGAAGTTCCTCCTGGTAGACCAATCGTATCAGACTGTAATAGTGAATCATACAACATAGCTCAATATATTGATCATTATATCAACCCTCTCTCCACTAGACACCCCAGCTACCTCAGAGACACGTATCACTTTCTGGAGAGGATCAAACCCATAGTTGTTCCCTCTCCAAAACATATATATTCACTATAGATATTGATAGCTTATACACTAACATAAATACAGCAACAGGAGTACAGACGGTCAGAAACCTTTTTCATGCTCACCCAGATAGAAATAGACCAGATAATGAATTACTACAACTATTAGAAATCAGCCTCACACACAACGACTTTATATTTAATGATAGGCATTACTTACAGGTGGAGGGAACAGCTATGGGCAAGAAATTTGCCCGGCATATGCAAACATCTACATGGCTGAATGGGAGAGAGAGGCATTGGCCAAGTGCCCACATCAACCCACATTCTACTACAGATTTCTAGATGACATTATAGGAGCCTGGCCTCATGATATCGAACTATTCACTGAATTCATTAGCATTCTCAACAGTCACCACCCGTCCATTAAGGTTAAATACATAATAGATCCATGTGAAGTACACTTCTTGGATACTACAGTCTTCTTTAATCACATAAATCAGTCTCAAAAAACAATACTCACTAAAGTTTACTTTAAACCCACAGATACACATGCTTTACTCCACAAACACAGTTATCACCCCAAACATACATTTAGAGGCATCGTTAAATCTCAAATTATACGGTTTCATAGGATATCCTCCTGCAAACAGGATCTGGTAAAAGCAATTCAAACATTATTCCATGCACTCAGACAGAGAGGTTACTCCAAACGATACCTCAGAACCATAAAAAACAGCACCTTGGGGGCCCTCTCTCCCATTCAGCCCACACACTCACATAATACAAGTCTGTCCATCACTTTATCTGACCCCAACCTTCATCACAGAGGTTCCAGAGACATTTCCAAATCCCCTTACCCTGACCTCAACCCTGATCGTAACCCTAACCTTAACCCTTACCTTTAATTCGGGTTCAGATCCTGTTCCTGCCCCTAATCCTAACCCTAACCCCACCCCTAACCCCACCGCTAACCCTAACCCTAACCCCACCACTAACCCTAACCCTAACCCCACCCCTAACCTTAACCCCACCCCCTAACCCTAACCTTAACCCCACCCCTAACCCTAACCTTAACCCCACCCCTAACCCTAACCTTAACCCCACCACTAACCCTAACCTTAATCCCACCCTAACCCTAACCCTAACCCCACCACTAACCCTAACCTTAATCCCACGCTAACCCTAACCCTAACCCCACCACTAACCCTAACCTTAATCCCACCCCTAACTCTAACCTTAACCCCACCACTAACCCTAACCTTAACCCCACCCCTAACCCTAACCTTAACCCCACCCTAATCCTAACCCCACCCCTAACCCTAACCCCACCCCCAACTCTAACCTTAACCCTACCACCAACCTTACCCCTCCTAGAGTAACAGATTTGGAAATGGACCCTCTCGGAACCACAATCTAATTTCCTCCTTTATTCTCCTTCCGAGCAAGAGACAATCCTCATCCCCTTAGTTACTACATTCTCACATAGGATTAGACCGTTACATCAGGCATTCAAACACCATTTTTCCAACACCCAACAGGCACACTCACCCCTCCAGCAGTATAGAATCATATCAGCATTTAGGAGGAATAAGAGTCTCAAAGACATCCTCATCCAAGCTAAATACAGCACTAAGCCCCCACAACCACCCAAACCCTACACGGCCCACTTCAGACCAAGAAAATTCATTTCAAACTCCTATAGCAAGACCTCCGCTCCAGTTTTAGATTCAATATCCCTCTCCACTCAAAATGTAATATATATAATCACTTGCACATTTTGTGGAAAGCACTACATTGGGGAAACCCAGTATACAGTAGAAATTAGACTCAAACAACATCTATACAATATCAAACGGGCCCATCTACACACAGAACTAGTTACTCATTTCCAGGATCACCCCATCACTTACCTCAATATATCAGGATTGCAGTCGTGTTCTGGGTGGACCAGTGGGCGGCGAAAGGCAGTGGAACGTAGGTGGATAAGAGACCTACAAACAATTACACCTAGCGGTCTGAATGAGCGTTTTTAACCGGGCAGATAGGATCCATGGAAAGGGACAGCACTTGTTTACAGGGTTCTCAAGGAGTTGGAAGAAGGATGCACCATAAAACAAAAACACAATAAATAAAGTTTGTGTGGTTTTTATTATATTTAACATCTGCATGATGATTTGTAATAGTTTTATTCCTTTGGGTTTTATGTATTTGAATTTGTTTTAACAACGTAGCACTTGACCTTTTAGCACTTTTATAGATATATGGGTTTATAACTGTGTGTATATGTATTAATAAAGCATCCATCCCTTGACCCCTTGTACATTTTAATATCTTAGTCCCTTCATGATCCTAGATAACCATTCAGACAATCATTTTAGAAGCACTATTAACCAACTTACTTTTGGTAAGGTTCTTAGGAGGCAATCTAGTGGGTTTTAACAGTGGAATTTATTTAGATTGGAGGGGTACACAACAATAGGCCTGCGCACAACAAGACAAATTAATCTCTTTTTAACCCTACTCGAACTCTAACCCTAACCCTAACCCTAACCCTAACCCTAACCCTAACCCCTAACCCTAACCCTAACCCTAACCCTAACCCTACCGCTAACCCTAACCCTAACCCCACCACTAACCCTAACCCTAACCCCACCCCTAACCTTAACCCCACCCCTAACCCTAACCTTAACCCCACCCCTAACCCTAACCTTAACCCCACCCCTAACCCTAACCTTAACCCCACCACTAACCCTAACCTTAATCCCACCCCTAACCCTAACCCTAACCCCACCACTAACCCTAACCTTAATCCCACGCCTAACCCTAACCCTAACCCCACCACTAACCCTAACCTTAATCCCACCCCTAACTCTAACCTTAACCCCACCACTAACCCTAACCTTAACCCCACCCCTAACCCTAACCTTAACCCCACCCCCTAACCCTAACCCCACCCCTAACCCTAACCCCACCCCCAACTCTAACCTTAACCCTACCACCAACCTTACCCCTCCTAGAGTAACAGATTTGGAAATGGACCCCTCTCGGAACCACAATCTAATTTCCTCCTTTTATTCTCCTTCCGAGCAAGAGACAATCCTCATCCCCTTAGTTACTACATTCTCACATAGGATTAGACCGTTACATCAGGCATTCAAACACAATTTTTCCAACACCCAACAGGCACACTCACCCCTCCAGCAGTATAGAATCATATCAGCATTTAGGAGGAATAAGAGTCTCAAAGACATCCTCATCCAAGCTAAATACAGCACTAAGCCCCCACAACCACCCAAACCCTACACGGCCCACTTCAGACCAAGAAAATTCATTTCAAACTCCTATAGCAAGACCTCCGCTCCAGTTTTAGATTCAATATCCCTCTCCACTCAAAATGTAATATATATAATCACTTGCACATTTTGTGGAAAGCACTACATTGGGGAAACCCAGTATACAGTAGAAATTAGACTCAAACAACATCTATACAATATCAAACGGGCCCATCTACACACAGAACTAGTTACTCATTTCCAGGATCACCCCATCACTTACCTCAATATATCAGGATTGCAGTCGTGTTCTGGGTGGACCAGTGGGCGGCGAAAGGCAGTGGAACGTAGGTGGATAAGAGACCTACAAACAATTACACCTAGCGGTCTGAATGAGCGTTTTTAACCGGGCAGATAGGATCCATGGAAAGGGACAGCACTTGTTTACAGGGTTCTCAAGGAGTTGGAAGAAGGATGCACCATAAAACAAAAACACAATAAATAAAGTTTGTGTGGTTTTTATTATATTTAACATCTGCATGATGATTTGTAATAGTTTTATTCCTTTGGGTTTTATGTATTTGAATTTGTTTTAACAACGTAGCACTTGACCTTTTAGCACTTTTATAGATATATAGGTTTATAACTGTGTGTATATGTATTAATAAAGCATCCATCCCTTGACCCCTTGTACATTTTAATATCTTAGTCCCTTCATGATCCTAGATAACCATTCAGACAATCATTTTAGAAGCACTATTAACCAACTTACTTTTGGTAAGGTTCTTAGGAGGCAATCTAGTGGGTTTTAACAGTGGAATTTATTTAGATTGGAGGGGTACACAACAATAGGCCTGCGCACAACAAGACAAATTAATCTCTTTTTAACCCTACTCGAACTCTAACCCTAACCCTAACCCTAACCCTAACCCTAACCCTAACCCTAACCCTAACCCTAACCCTAACCCCTAACCCTAACCCTAACCCTAACCCTAACCCTAACCCAATGATATTCAAAACCTAACCCTAACCCTAACCCTAACCCTACCTAACCCTAACCCTAACCCTAACCCCTAACCCTAACCCTAACCCTAACCCTAACCCCTAACCCTAACCCTAACCCTACAAACAATTACACCTAGCGGTCTGAATGAGCGTTTTTAACCGGGCAGATAGGATCCATGGAAAGGGACAGCACTTGTTTACAGGGTTCTCAAGGAGTTGGAAGAAGGATGCACCATAAAACAAAAACACAATAAATAAAGTTTGTGTGGTTTTTATTATATTTAACATCTGCATGATGATTTGTAATAGTTTTATTCCTTTGGGTTTTATGTATTTGAATTTGTTTTAACAACGTAGCACTTGACCTTTTAGCACTTTTATAGATATATGGGTTTATAACTGTGTGTATATGTATTAATAAAGCATCCATCCCTTGACCCCTTGTACATTTTAATATCTTAGTCCCTTCATGATCCTAGATAACCATTCAGACAATCATTTTAGAAGCACTATTAACCAACTTACTTTTGGTAAGGTTCTTAGGAGGCAATCTAGTGGGTTTTAACAGTGGAATTTATTTAGATTGGAGGGTACACAACAATAGGCCTGCACAACAAGATAAATTAATCTCTTTAACCCTACTCGAACTCAAAACCTAACCCTAGCCCGTGCCATTGTTGTGGTACCCCTCCACCATTGTCAATGGTTTTTACATTGGATTTTCGCTGCCCACTGGGGCCCAGGTTTGTGCCCACCGAGAGAATAACAATATTTTCACTGTGACTAACAACTCTTCCCACAACAGAACCACACCAAAGGAGTTGAACATCACAACAATAGGGGACCCCAATCACAAGCCCCAGTTCCTTGGTCAGACATTTTTATTAGTTTTTTTTCTTTGATTTGGTCTCATTGTGCCACAGGAACCTCACAGAGGTCAAGTAAATGAAATACACAGAGTAACAGACACATGAATTGAGAGCAATAGTAGAAAGCATAGAGAGTAGGGCCAGAATAAGGACAGAATAGCAAGAAAAACAGAACAGGGCCACAATAAGGAGAGATAGGCTTAACGTCTAGCATTGCAGTCTTCGGCTGGATACTGGTTAGGAGGAACTGGCACTTTTATGCAGGCACCCAGTGGGATTGAACCCACAACCATAGGGCCAAGGGAGCTGTGGTCTGACAACTGAGCCACAGAGGACCATAAGGGTGAACAGACATGTTAATGGTTTCCCCTTCCTCTTGGATAAAAAGGTAAAAGATCCTCACATCAGGAAAAAATATATTTATTCATTATATACTATATACTATATACTATATATTATATCAAAATAATTTTAGAAGATCTTAACCAAACCCCCAACCCCTTTTCTCTCCTATTTAGGAACTCCGCCAGAGTTTCCTTTCTCAGTTTTCACCAATTAGCAGTCTTATAGATTTACATTCAGATTCAAAATGGGCCAATAGAACAGACACAATTAGGAACTAGCCTATCTGAAAGAGACTCAGAACACAGTAGAATGAGTGACAATAGATTCGACCAATGAAAATCAAGATACAGATATGGGAATTCTTGGAGCAGTGGGAAGGCTTTCCCTCTCCAACTGACCCCCTTTTTAAGCACTGGGGTGTGTTCCACTAGAAAAAATCCTCTGAAGAAGCAGGAATACTGCGAAACGTCAGGGATTTCTAACGGGACAACACAGCGGGCATCACATTGGAAACGGGTTTTAGAATATTATTTGAGTTGTTTTTAATTATATAATAATAAAAGTTACGTTTTAATTGAAGATGTGGAGGGTTTTGGAAGTAACTGGGAGAGAAACACTCCAGCTGGAGAATCTCTAATCAAACTGCAACCCAGAACTTTTTAATCTGCACATCTGAGCCCACAGAACTGAACAACATCTACCCCAGGAGCTACAGAAAGACCCAGACTCAACCACCATCTCTAACTCCAGCCTCAACAACAAGGAGAATTGGACAACATCTACTCAGGGAGTTACAGAAAGACGTCTAGGGTCTGGCTACAACACCCAGACTCAACCTCTATTTCTAACCCCAGCCTCAAAAACAAGGCGGTAAGAACCCACACTGAGCAGCACACCGTCTCGTGCTGCTCGGAAATTCACATCTTGCAATTAAAACACACACCCATCTGGTGGTTGCACGCTGTCCTGCCTCTACTAGGGAACGACACCCACCCCAACAAGTGTAGGCAACCATGCAGTCCCTTATGAGTATAGTAACACAGCAACGCAGTAGTAGAGCCCAACAACCCCTTACCAATAGAGCCTTACAACAACCCCCACTAATAGAGTCCCACACCCCCTCCCAGCAGACAGCCACGCCTAAACCAACCCCTGATGAGGCAACCAGGCAAGCCTCAAAACTGTACTTCAAGTTGATACAGGCCATCCATCATAAGGAAATCATTGATAAAGCCATCTCAGGCCGGAGGTTCCCTAGTGGCATGATGAGACAGGTGAAGAGACTCACCAATTTTATCAAGCCATCCTCACCCACAGATCACACTGCAGCCCAAGTACTACAGAACACACAGCAATGGATGAACAATAACATGAACATATTACAGATACACTACCAGACAATTATCCAATCACTCACACAACCACCCAATACATTCAACACTCTTGCACTCCACATAGCTGTGGGCTGGGCTCATAAGAGATACACACACAAACTGACAGACACTACCATCACTACAGTTGAAACAATTTTGAATAATTCCTCAGAAACTCACTACAGACAACTCTCTAGGGTTACCCTTTCTATCCCAACCACAGAGCTCCACTTCCATTCAGCCTCTGCTTCCCCCCAGCCAATAACTACAGTGGCTCCCGGTCCACTGGAACAACATCTGAACCCCTGGCATACAGCCTCAGCTCAAATCAAGGCCCCACCACAGTTGACTTCTCTGCCCACCACCTCAGCACCAGCTCTTTCTCATCCTCGTTGGAGGATTTCCCTCCTCTACCCAAGTTCTTTCCTCTAGCCAAGCCTCAGGCCTCTCACAAACAATCATCCCCATTGGGGCCACGCCCTGCCCCAGCACAGTGCTCTTCAAACCAGAAGCTAACTCATCAGCATCATCCTCTTCCTCAGACACAATCTTCCACCGAGATAGGGATCCGTTACTTCAACACCCTCTTCCCCTATTGCCCCTTCGCAGACACAGATAGATGTTAGCAATATTGCTCCAAACAATTCCCCACCTCCTTCTAAGAACATGGCACCCACTCCCTCCCTTTCTCCCAAGTCAAAAGGAAAGGAGATTATGAGAACCCCTACCTCCACTTCCCCGCATGACCCACAGAGATTAAACAACCCATCGACCCTCCAGGAGCACAGTATTCCAAGTATCATTGGTCCCCCATCGCCCACAATAGATTCCAATCCTGAATTGATAACCATGAACTCCCCTAATTTAATCCAGGCCCCAGTTGAGTTCCACCATAGGGCCTGCAGCCAGCCAGAAACACTCAATGTTACAGCAACACTCCCCAATCCCCTGGTTAACACTCCTACCACCAAGGGGTATAAACACAGCAATGTTTCAGTTAAAACCTTGGATAGGATTTCACCTCTATTGCTCTCACCAACAGGAGGCGCCAGATCAGGGGTGACACTAGGACTGGGCAGCTCCAGGGCAAATGACGATTGATGGGAAAAACAATGGGCAACACCCCAACAACAACCAATCTGAGCCCTCCCAAAAGACACCATGTCACTGTCAGTCCGAAACCCCTGTACAACTGGCGCCTCAACATACCCACCCCAGTCCGAATCCCAACCCGAGCCTCAGCCTCCGCCACAACCCCAACATCAACACCCAACCCCAGTAACCCTCCAGAAACCATCGTACCATAAAGCCAGACCAAAAGGCAAGGTGGCAGATTGGAGCTTCCAGGAAATAAAGCAATTCTGGTGTTGGGAGACTCAAATGTCAACAGAATCCCTCCATTTCATAACCCAAACATACAAGTTGACAGTTACCCCGGAGCAACTTTCTACCATTTCACAAAGGTCCTGGAGAAAACAGAGGTTCACGTAGACACCAGCATAGTGGTTCTCTCGGTGGGTATAAACAATATGGATAATGACCCATACAAAACTTCAATCAAACAGATTGCATCAATGCACAAGGAAGCAAGAGTCACTTTCCTAATGCAATTATTTACATCCCCATTATTAACCACTCGCACCTCCTTTCAGCAGAACAAAAACGAAACCTTAAAGTCATTAATGGTTACATCACCACACACAGCCCATTTCTCTTGGAGATACCCCATGATGAATTCCACACAACAACAGATCTGATACACTGGACAACAACTACAGCAGGCCTCATTTTTAAGAATTGGTGTGAGCAGCTAAATTTAGAATAGGTTCTACCCACAATTTGGACCAACCTAGCTGCAACACACCTATCTGTCCCCCCAACCCCTTCACTCTCCCCTCCCTTTCTCCCCAGTCCCTTCCGTAGATCACCCAGCAGAAGGGGTAGTTCGCCCCTCATTATCCAACATCATGAATTTGTCCAAGTCTTTTCAACCCACAGCAGCACAGACCCAACTCTTGGAGAGGGGGTTGTCCTTCATTCCCCGTCCTGGTAAATTTGACTGGGAGGAACTTCACAGGGACACACATAAATACCACAGACGACTTAA
Source organism: Brachymystax lenok tsinlingensis (assembly GCA_030435695.1). NCBI lineage: Eukaryota > Metazoa > Chordata > Actinopteri > Salmoniformes > Salmonidae > Brachymystax > Brachymystax lenok. The sequence continues at coordinate 50,058,889 of CM059814.1, forward strand.
ACTTTTAGACTACTTTGACTATCAGACAAATGACAACCATTTACCATTCACCCTTCCTTCAATCTGGGAACCTAAACTGTCCCAGATAGATAGGAGGGCCAAGAATCTAATCAGAACCGACCAAGACACCCTTCACAACTATCACACCCAGGCAGACAGACAGGACAACATCACCCGCATAGAAAGAGAAGCTATAAAAGAACTTAAAAACAACCCTCACATAATATTGAAACCGGCAGATAAGGGATCTAAAACAGTGATCCTAGACAAACATCAATACATATATGAGGCAAATAGACAGTTGTCTAATACCAAGTACTATGTACCAATAGAAAACAGCCTACAACCACAGACTCAGACTAAACTACGGAGAATCATACAAACACTTTATGATAAGCGGCACATTACGAAAAAACAACGAGATTTTCTATTTGGACCAGACACGCCACGACCAAGACTATTCTACCTGCTTTGTAAAATTCACAAAGAACCAGACACTTGGACAATTCCCCATGAAGTTCCTCCTGGTAGACCAATCGTATCAGACTGTAATAGTGAATCATACAACATAGCTCAATATATTGATCATTATATCAACCCTCTCTCCACTAGACACCCCAGCTACCTCAGAGACACGTATCACTTTCTGGAGAGGATCAAACCCATAGTTGTTCCCTCCAAAACATATATATTCACTATAGATATTGATAGCTTATACACTAACATAAATACAGCAACAGGAGTACAGACGGTCAGAAACCTTTTTCATGCTCACCCAGATAGAAATAGACCAGATAATGAATTACTACAACTATTAGAAATCAGCCTCACACACAACGACTTTATATTTAATGATAGGCATTACTTACAGGTGGAGGGAACAGCTATGGGCAAGAAATTTGCCCCGGCATATGCAAACATCTACATGGCTGAATGGGAGAGAGAGGCATTGGCCAAGTGCCCACATCAACCCACATTCTACTACAGATTTCTAGATGACATTATAGGAGCCTGGCCTCATGATATCGAACTATTCACTGAATTCATTAGCATTCTCAACAGTCACCACCCGTCCATTAAGGTTAAATACATAATAGATCCATGTGAAGTACACTTCTTGGATACTACAGTCTTCTTTAATCACATAAATCAGTCTCAAAAACAATACTCACTAAAGTTTACTTTAAACCCACAGATACACATGCGGCAGGTAGCCTAGTGGGGCGGCAGGTAGCCTAGTGGTTAGAGCGTTGGACTTGTAACCGGAGGGCTGCAAGTTCAAATCCCGAGCTGACAAGGTAAAAATCTGTCGTTCTGCCCTGAACAAGGCAGTTAACCCACTGTTCCCGGGCGCCAAGACGTGGATGTCGATTAAAAAGGCAGCCCCCGCACCTCTCTGATTCAGAGGGGTTGGGTTAAATGCGGAAGACACATTTCGGTTGAAGGCATTCGGTTGTACAACTGACTAATAATGGTGACTTTGACTTTGACTTACACATGCTTTACTCCACAAACACAGTTATCACCCCAAACATACATTTAGAGGCATCGTTAAATCTCAAATTATACGGTTTCATAGGATATCCTCCTGCAAACAGGATCTGGTAAAAGCAATTCAAACATTATTCCATGCACTCAGACAGAGAGGTTACTCCAAACGATACCTCAGAACCATAAAAAACAGCACCTTGGGGGCCCTCTCTCCCATTCAGCCCACACACTCACATAATACAAGTCTGTCCATCACTTTATCTGACCCCAACCTTCATCACAGAGGTTCCAGAGACATTTCCAAATCCCCCCCTTCCCCTGACCTCAACCCTGATCGTAACCCTAACCTTAACCCTTACCTTAATTCGGGTTCGTATCCTGTTCCTGCCCCTAATCCTAACCCTAACCCCACCCCTAACCCCACCGCTAACCCTAACCCCACCACTAACCCTAACCCTAACCCCACCCCTAACCCTAACCCCACCCCTAACCTTAACCCCACCCCTAACCCTAACCTTAACCCCACCCCTAACACTAACCTTAACCCCACCCCTAACACTAACCTTAACCCCACCCCTAACCCTAACCTTAACCCCACCACTAACCCTAACCTTAATCCCACCCCTAACCCTAACCTTAACCCCACCACTAACCCTAACCTTAATCCCACCCCTAACTCTAACCTTAACCCCACCACTAACCCTAACCTTAACCCCACCCCTAACCCTAACCTTAACCCCACCCCTAACCCTAACCCCACCCCTAACCCTAACCCCACCCCTAACTCTAACCTTAACCCTACCACCAACCTTACCCCTCCTAGAGTAACAGATTTGGAAATGGACCCCTCTCGGAACCACAATCTAATTTCCTCCTTTTATTCTCCTTCCGAGCAAGAGACAATCCTCATCCCCTTAGTTACTACATTCTCACATAGGATTAGACCGTTACATCAGGCATTCAAACACAATTTTTCCATCACCCAACAGGCACACTCACCCCTCCAGCAGTATAGAATCATCTCAGCATTTAGGAGGAATAAGAGTCTCAAAGACATCCTCATCCAAGCTAAATACAGCACTAAGCCCCCACAACCACCCAAACCCTACACGCCCACTTCAGACCAAGAAAATTCATTTCAAACTTCTATAGCAAGACCTCCGCTCCAGTTTTAGATTCAATTTCCTCTCTCCACTCAAAATGTAATATATATAATCACTTGCACATTTTGTGGAAAGCACTACATTGGGGAAACCCAGTATACAGTAGAAATTAGACTCAAACAACATCTATACAATATCAAACGGGCCCATCTACACACAGAACTAGTTACTCATTTCCAGGATCACCCCATCACTTACCTCAATATATCAGGATTGCAGTCGTGTTCTGGGTGGACCAGTGGGCGGCGAAAGGCAGTGGAACGTAGGTGGATAAGAGACCTACAAACAATTACACCTAGCGGTCTGAATGAGCGTTTTTAACCGGGCAGATAGGATCCATGGAAAGGGACAGCACTTGTTTACAGGGTTCTCAAGGAGTTGGAAGAAGGATGCACCATAAAACAAAAACACAATAAATAAAGTTTGTGTGGTTTTTATTATATTTAACATCTGCATGATGATTTGTAATAGTTTTATTCCTTTGGGTTTTATGTATTTGAATTTGTTTTAACAACGTAGCACTTGACCTTTTAGCACTTTTATAGATATATAGGTTTATAACTGTGTGTATATGTATTAATAAAGCATCCATCCCTTGACCCCTTGTACATTTTAATATCTTAGTCCCTTCATGATCCTAGATAACCATTCAGACAATCATTTTAGAAGCACTATTAACCAACTTACTTTTGGTAAGGTTCTTAGGAGAGCAATCTAGTGGGTTTTAACAGTGGAATTTATTTAGATTGGAGGGGTACACAACAATAGGCCTGCGCACAACAAGATAAATTAAATTCTTTTTAACCCTACTCGAACTCAAAACCTAACCCTAACCCTAACCCTAACCCCTAACCCTAACCCTAACCCTAACCCTAACCCCTAACCCCTAACCCTAACCCCTAACCCTAACCCTAACCCAAACCCCACTCCTAACCTTAACCTCTCCCCAAACCCCACTCCTAACCTTAACCTCTCCCCAAACCCCACTCCTAACCTTAACCTCTCCCCAAACTTCACTCCTAACCTTAACCTTCACCATTACCCTAACCAGGGTTCTCATCCTAACCTAACCCCTATCTCCCTCCTTGACCCTAATCCTGACTCCCCGATGGGTAGTGATCTGCACCAATCACCAAACCGTAACACTTCCTCAATACTCAATCAGCAGACAATCATCATCCCCTAGTAACCACATTTTCACATAGAATCAGACCCTACATCAATCAATCAAACACAACTTCGCTACAGTTCAGCACACTTACATACCACTCAAACCATACAGAATAATTTCAGCCTTCAGAAAAACAAAAACTTAAAGGACCTCCTCACCAAAGCAAGATTTAGTAGTAAGCCACCACAAGACCCCAAATCTCACAATTCTCATTTTCGACAGATAAAGTTTATTACAAACACACACAGCCGCACATCAGCACCAGTACAAGAAACATACTCATTGAACACACACAACGTCATTTATATCATTACATGCACACTCTGCAATAAACAATACATCGGAGAAACCAAACACACCATAGAAACCAGACTCAAACAACACCTGTATAATATCAAAAGGGCACACCTACAAACGGCACTGATAACCCATTTCCAGGAGCACCCCATCACTCATCTCACAATATCAGGGCTACAGGCACACTTGGGCTGGACCTGTGGGCAGCGGAGGAGGGTAGAACGGGAGTGGATCCAGCACCTGAGAACTATAACACCAAGTGGCCTGAACGAGAAGTTTTAGAAAATGGGTTTTAACAGACAGGAAAATGGATGGAGCAGAACATGGTTTTATTTAAACTCTATATATTGATGTTTTATTTGTTTTAGTCTGGAATTTCCTGTTTTTAGGCTTTTCCCTTCTTTTTACAGAATAAAACCAAACCAGCTGAATGCACAATGTTGCTTTTATGTTCATATTTAACAGCACTATGGTTGAATACATCGCTCACCACAATAGACCCTGCACTGTCACCCAGAAAAGCAATCATTTTAGAACTCACTTCAGTTTATTTAAGATCTTAGGAGGACACCTACGGGCCTTTTTAAAGCACTACATGCAACACAATACATCATTAAGAGGGGGGGATAAACAGGAGATAGGCCTGTGCAACGAAAAACAAATGAGTTGATATAAAACACAATGATATTCAAAACCTAACCCTAACCCTAACCCCAACCCCAACCCCAACCCTAACCCTAACCCCTAACCCTAACCCTAACCCTAACCCCTAACCCTAACCCCACCCCTAACTCTAACCTTAACCCTACCACCAACCTTACCCCTCCTAGAGTAACAGATTTGGAAATGGACCCCCTCTCGGAACCACAATCTAATTTCCTCCTTTTATTCTCCTTCCGAGCAAGAGACAATCCTCATCCCCTTAGTTACTACATTCTCACATAGGATTAGACCGTTACATCAGGCATTCAAACACAATTTTTCCATCACCCAACAGGCACACTCACCCCTCCAGCAGTATAGAATCATCTCAGCATTTAGGAGGAATAAGAGTCTCAAAGACATCCTCATCCAAGCTAAATACAGCACTAAGCCCCCACAACCACCCAAACCCTACACGGCCCACTTCAGACCAAGAAAATTCATTTCAAACTTCTATAGCAAGACCTCCGCTCCAGTTTTAGATTCAATTTCCCTCTCCACTCAAAATGTAATATATATAATCACTTGCACATTTTGTGGAAAGCACTACATTGGGGAAACCCAGTATACAGTAGAAATTAGACTCAAACAACATCTATACAATATCAAACGGGCCCATCTACACACAGAACTAGTTACTCATTTCCAGGATCACCCCATCACTTACCTCAATATATCAGGATTGCAGTCGTGTTCTGGGTGGACCAGTGGGCGAAAGGCAGTGGAACGTAGGTGGATAAGAGACCTACAAACAATTACACCTAGCGGTCTGAATGAGCGTTTTTAACCGGGCAGATAGGATCCATGGAAAGGGACAGCACTTGTTTACAGGGTTCTCAAGGAGTTGGAAGAAGGATGCACCATAAAACAAAAACACAATAAATAAAGTTTGTGTGGTTTTTATTATATTTAACATCTGCATGATGATTTGTAATAGTTTTATTCCTTTGGGTTTTATGTATTTGAATTTGTTTTAACAACGTAGCACTTGACCTTTTAGCACTTTTATAGATATATAGGTTTATAACTGTGTGTATATGTATTAATAAAGCATCCATCCCTTGACCCCTTGTACATTTTAATATCTTAGTCCCTTCATGATCCTAGATAACCATTCAGACAATCATTTTAGAAGCACTATTAACCAACTTACTTTTGGTAAGGTTCTTAGGAGAGCAATCTAGTGGGTTTTAACAGTGGAATTTATTTAGATTGGAGGGGTACACAACAATAGGCCTGCGCACAACAAGATAAATTAAATTCTTTTTAACCCTACTCGAACTCAAAACCTAACCCTAACCCCTAACCCTAACCCCTAACCCCAACCCTAACCCTAACCTAACCCCTAACCCCAACCCCTAACCCTAACCCCTAACCCCAACCCTAACCCAGACCCCCTGTCCCTATTCCCCCAATAAATACAGAACCTCAGATCATACCCATCATCAGCACATTCTCAGACATAAACAGACTCCTTCACTGTAGACTTAAAGTCGCCTTCACTCAAACACAACGCACATTCCCCCCACTTCAGGAATTCAGACCGATATCAGCCTTCCGCAGAAACCCCAACCTTAGGGATCTCTTAATTTTTGCTAAATTCTCCAATAAACTCACTCCAAAACCCCCCATTGAACAACAGTATTTTAGACAACTTTCACATATTTTAAATCCACATGCACAAACGTCCAGTACCATTCCACAACTCATGACCATCCAAAGCACCAACATTATTTATGCCATAACATGCACATTATGCAACAACATTTATATAGGAGAAACTCGTCACACAGTCTTGACACGCCTCAAACAGCACCTCTACACAATAGATAAAAACATACTACAAACACACCTGGTCAAACATTTTCAAATCCACCCCACAACATCCCTTCGCATTACCGGTCTGGAGATGAAACCCTCCTGGACCACAGGTCAGAGAAAAGCAGCCGAATCAAGGTGGATTTCAAAACTCAATACCTTGGCTCCACTGGGAATGAATATTAGGGAGTAATATAGAACACTAACAGGGGGTGGGGGCCTAATTAAGAGAGCTGGAGAGGCCACCGACACGAGGAGGAAGCTCAAATAATAAAAAATTATGTATTTTATTGCTCAACCTGGTTTTGTCCTTTTTTTTAAATTTCATACTGAATTTTATTTGGTTTAAAGTCCAACCTTTTACTCCCAGGTCTTTATTGATGATTGCTCTTCCTCCTGTTTTTGAATTGTTTTGAGTGACCTCTCGAGCTCTCATGTCCTCCCACTTTCTCCAGACCGGTAAAATGTACAGGGCAGAAGGTTGCAATAGGCCCGTGCAACCCAAGGTTTGATACCAATATAAACATAAACCCTCTTAAACCTAACCCCTAACCCTAACCTAACCCAACTCGCCCATTCGGGCAAGCGGAGTGCAACCCTTCCCCTGTCACTGCATTAGCTTGAAGGCATCAGATCGACCGTGTGGATTCCTTAACAAAAACCTAACCCCTAAACCTACCCGACCCCTAACCTAACCCTAAAACCCTAGCCTAACCCTAACAGTTATGTAAACATAATCTCTTGGAATATAAATGGTTGTGGTAACCAAGTGAAGGGGGAAAAGATTTTGACAGGTGATTGTGTTCATACAGGATATGGTCACTAGTGTAACCAGGAGGAGAGGCCTCATTTAACACAGTAAACCTGTCAGGTTTAAGCCATGTTTCAGTCAGGCCAATCACATCAAGATTATGATCAGTGATTATTTCATTGACTAGAACTGCCTTGGAAGTGAGGGATCTAACATTAAGTAGCCCCATTTTGAGATGTGAGGTATCACAATCTCTTTCAATAATGGCAGGAATGGAGGAGGTCTTTATTCCAGTGAGATTGCTAAGGCGAACACTGCCATGTTTAGTTTTGCCAAACCTAGGTTGAGGCACAGACACGGTCTCAATGGGGATAGCTGAGCTGACTACACTGACTGTGCTAGTGGCAGACTCCACTAAGCTGGCAGGCTGGCTAACAGCCTGCTGCCTGGCCTGCACCCTCTCTCATTGTGGAGCTAGAGGAGTTTGAGCCCTGTCTATGTTTGTCAGGACCCGGTGACGAACTCGGGTCTCCGGTGTGAGAACCAGTCACTCAGCACCCTGAGCCACAAGTAGTCGGCAGAACCCAGAAGATGAGGCAGACACAGTCGTAGTCGAGATGGTGTATTTAATAATGACCAAAAACTGAAAGAACTTCAGGCCAAAAATAATCCACCAAGACAAAAGGTAAATCCACATAGAAAGGAGGAACATCCAGGAAAAGTCTCAAAAGAGAAATCCAAAAAATAACAATACCCAAAACAATGTTCACAAAAGGTAGTCTCAAAAGAATAATCCAAGGAAAAACGATACCCAAAAACAAAGTTCCACAAGGGAGTCCAACTGGAGCAAAGAACATACACAGCTTCACTGAGGCAGGGTGCTAACATACAAACACAGAGCAAAGAACTAAGGGAAACTAAGGGTTTAAATACATACAGGGGAAACGAGGCACAGGTGCAATTAATAACTGGAAACAAGGGGAAAAGAAAAGAAAGGATCAGACAAAAAGAACACAATGGGAGCCTCTAGTGGTCAAAACCCAGAACCCACCCGGCCAAAAGTTGACAATGTTCATAGATAAGATGAGAGCACCCCTGCAGCTAGGATGGAGTCTGTCACTCCTCAGCAGGCCAGGCTTGGTCCTGTTTGTGGGTGAGTCCCAGAAAGAGAGCCAATTATCTACAAATTCTATTCTATTGCTCACCCACTTGGAGAGATGGAATCCTCCTTCATGACAAGTATCTGTGGTCCTTGGAAAGTTGCACTGCCTCCTCTTCAGCGGACACTGATTTCAGGCAGTCATCAACATCATTATTTCCCCTGATGGTGTCAACCACCTCCAGATGACAACATTCCTCTGCAGTCATCTTCAATGCATAGCTCACACAGCTCAGTGACGAGGCAGCTCCAAACAGATGTGCAGTCATGCAATACTCAACAGGGGAGAGGTTAATGTCACCTCCAGGCCACCAGAGGAACCTCAGGAAATCAACATCACTGTGTGATACCTTTACCAGGTGAAACATTGCTTGTACATCATTGCTACAGGCTCCTGGTGGAATCGTGTGAGCACACCTACAAGACTGTTAGTCAGATCTGGGCCTTGAAGAAGCTCAGAGTTCAGTGATGTGCCCTTGTATGTAGCAGCACAGTCAAAAACGACTCTGTTTGTCCCCTTCTTTGGGTGATATACCCCATGGTTTAGAATATATCACACTTTACCATCTGGACGCTCTAGCTGCTCTTCTGGCACTATCTCAGCGTACCCCTTTTAATTACATCAGAGAGGAAGCCTTTGTATTCCTTATGGAACTGTTCATTTCTCTCAAACTTGCAATTCAAGTTTAGGAGGTGCTGTTCGGCAACATTTCAGTTGTCAGCTCCAGTTTGTGACCGCTGTTACAGAACAGACATCTGATGTACTGGGTTTGGGGGTTTTGCTGTGGTGATGACTGCTTGTAAAAAGACATGTGAATGAGTCTTGACTGTGGTCTTTGAATCTTGCTTCTGGATTCTGTAGGATCTTGAATATCACTAAACACTGGATGTGAGGCTATTCTCACTTGTTTTTCAATGAACAGGATGAGATCAAGGAGTCTAGCACGTCTGCCATGGCACTGCTCCTGTAACTCACAAGCCACTGACCTCCACCACTCCCTGAGTTTGTAGGGTTGTTTCAGGATGATGTTCTTTCAGCTGGAGGCCAGATCCATCTCGTCCATATCTCCACTGCATTACAACAACCTCAGAGGTATAATGCATTAGCCTGTAATGCCTTGGGGTCTTGGGATGTGATGCTAGGCCAGCTAAAAGCCTTCTCCATGTATGCATCTTTCTCATCAGTGCATTCATCATCTTTCTCTAGTGCTGAGGCTGCACCTGAGATCCATTGGGACACAGTCAGAAGAAATGCCTTAATATGCTGCCATTTGGGTTCATACCAATTAACATCTTGTCTTTCATCCTCAGGTATCATGTGATGATAGGAATCAATATGTTCCCGGAGCAGGTTTTACCACTTCAATATTCTTATTGTCATTAGATCAATAACAATGTTCATTTTGCCAGTCAGCTTTCCCAGTTTACCCCTTCTGGATTTGCGCATTTGCGAAACTTTCTCCTTCAAGGCCTTTTCTGATAAAGGCTCCTCCACTAGCGCCATGTCGCCCCCTGACGCTTAGAACAGACCGACAGCGTCATTCGGCAAAACAGCGTGCAGCATCAGCTGGATATGTATGCAACAGAAATTCAACATTCCCCTTCTGCTACCATTTGTGTCAACCCGTCCATGGCATAAATCCAACGTAGGCACCACACCGAACGCACTGCAACTGCCTCTGCAACGCAATGCTGCAAGGCAAACGCATTGTTTGATTGGAAATGAATGTAATTCTGGTGTACAAAATGCAATGATACTGCCGGTGTGTCCGAAGCGTTACACAACGCTATCTGCAGTGGTAGAGTTATCTCAGCCATATTCCCTCAATAGGCTATCACAATAATGGATATTTCCATATGCAACCATGAACACAGATCAATAAGCGCTCCGATGCCCCGCACTCCTTTAAGTGTCACTATATCATTCATCTTCACACTTCAATGAATTAGGCAATGGAGATTGGAAATCGGATTCTATGCATTCAATCCCTTGTCCAAATAATCAATCAATCAATCAAATGTATTTATAAAGCCCTTTTTACATCAGCCGATGTCACAAAGTGCTGTACAGAAACCCAGCCTAAAACCCCAAACAGTAAGTAATGCAGATGTAGAAGCACGGTGGCTAGGAAAAACTCCCTAGAAAGGCCAGAACCTAGGAAGAAACCTAGAGAGGAACCAGGCTGTGAGTGGTGGCCAGTCCTCTTCTGGCTGTGCCGGGTGCAGATTATAACAGAACATGGCCAAGATGTTAAAACGTTCATAGATGACCAGCGGGGTCAGATAATAATAATCCCAGTGGTTGTAGAGGGTGCAACAGGTCAGCACCTCAGGAGTAAATGTCGGCTTTTAATAGCCGAGCATAAGTCACTCCAATTGCAAACTTTCCATACATTGAACACATTATTAGTCTCGCCATACGCTGAAATGTACCCATTAATCAATCCAAACGTTTGTGCGCTTGTTAGGCTACTTAACATACCCAAGTTCATCATTTATACGCCTTTGTTTGAGGCCGCGCGAGTCCTTTGTTCCTTGGTTACCTGTACTACCCCGTCCTGGTCACCTGTACTACCCCGTCCTGGTCACCTGTACTGACCCGTCCTGGTCACCTGTACTGACCCGTCCTGGTCACCTGTACTGACCCGTCCTGGTCACCTGTACTACCCCGTCCTGGTCACCTGTACTGACCCGTCCTGGTCACCTGTACTACCTATATACACACACGTTACTAGTGACCCATGACCCCAACATATAGTGCCTATAGTGTACAAAACAAGTCAAAATAACCTTTGACAGACAACATATACACAACACATAAACAGGCCAAAATGGCTCCATCAAAGCAAATAGAGCTTCTCTGAGTTCTCTCTCAGAACCAACGAAGTTAGTCCCATTATCAGATCTTATGTGTTGTACTTGTCCTCTTCAGCACATACATCTTCTCATGGCGTTGATACACGAGTCCGTGTTAAGAGAGTAAGCAATTTCAATGTGTATTGCTCTAGTGGACAGTAAATATAACCCCATATTAACATGTCCTCTTCCTTTCCTGATATCTATAGGACCAGTAAATATCACTCCATATTAACATGTCCTCTTCCTTTCCTGATATCTATAGGACCAGTAAATATCACCCCATATTAACATGTCCTCTTCCTTTCCTGATATCTATAGGACCAGTAAATATCACTCCATATTAACATGTCCTCTTCCTTTCCTGATATCTATAGGACCAGTAAATATCACTCCATATTAACATGTCCTCTTCCTTTCCTGATATCTATAGGACCAGTAAATATCACTCCATATTAACATGTCCTCTTCCTTTCCTGATATCTATAGGACCAGTAAATATCACCCCATATTAACATGTCCTCTTCCTTTCCTGATATCTATAGGACCAGTAAATATCACTCCATATTAACATGTCCTCTTCCTTTCCTGATATCTATAGGACCAGTAAATATCACTCCATATTAACATGTCCTCTTCCTTTCCTGATATCTATAGGACCAGTAAATATCACCCCATATTAACATGTCCTCTTCCTTTCCTGATATCTATAGGACCAGTAAATATCACCCCATATTAACATGTCCTCTTCCTTTCCTGATATCTATAGGACCAGTAAATATCACCCCATATTAACATGTCCTCTTCCTTTCCTGATATCTATAGGACCAGTAAATATCACCCCATATTAACATGTCCTCTTCCTTTCCTGATATCTATAGGACCAGTAAATATCACCCCATATTAACATGTCCTCTTCCTTTCCTGATATCTATAGGACCAGTAAATATCACTCCATATTAACATGTCCTCTTCCTTTCCTGATATCTATAGGACCAGTAAATATCACTCCATATTAACATGTCCTCTTCCTTTCCTGATATCTATAGGACCAGTAAATATCACTCCATATTAACATGTCCTCTTCCTTTCCTGATATCTATAGGACCAGTAAATATCACTCCCATATTAACATGTCCTCTTCCTTTCCTGATATCTATAGGACCAGTAAATATCACCCCATATTAACATGTCCTCTTCCTTTCCTGATATCTATAGGACCAGTAAATATCACTCCATATTAACATGTCCTCTTCCTTTCCTGATATCTATAGGACCAGTAAATATCACTCCATATTAACATGTCCTCTTCCTTTCCTGATATCTATAGGACCAGTAAATATCACTCCATATTAACATGTCCTCTTCCTTTCCTGATATCTATAGGACCAGTAAATATAACCCCATATTAACATGTCCTCTTCCTTTCCTGATATCTATAGGACCAGTAAATATCACCCCATATTAACATGTCCTCTTCCTTTCCTGATATCTATAGGACCAGTAAATATCACTCCATATTAACATGTCCTCTTCCTTTCCTGATATCTATAGGACCAGTAAATATCACTCCATATTAACATGTCCTCTTCCTTTCCTGATATCTATAGGACCAGTAAATATCACCCCATATTAACATGTCCTCTTCCTTTCCTGATATCTATAGGACCAGTAAATATCACTCCATATTAACATGTCCTCTTCCTTTCCTGATATCTATAGGACCAGTAAATATCACCCCATATTAACATGTCCTCTTCCTTTCCTGATATCTATAGGACCAGTAAATATCACCCCATATTAACATGTCCTCTTCCTTTCCTGATATCTATAGGACCAGTAAATATCACCCCCATATTAACATGTCCTCTTCCTTTCCTGATATCTATAGGACCAGTAAATATCACCCCATATTAACATGTCCTCTTCCTTTCCTGATATCTATAGGACCAGTAAATATCACTCCATATTAACATGTCCTCTTCCTTTCCTGATATCTATAGGACCAGTAAATATCACTCCATATTAACATGTCCTCTTCCTTTCCTGATATCTATAGGACCAGTAAATATCACTCCCATATTAACATGTCCTCTTCCTTTCCTGATATCTATAGGACCAGTAAATATCACTCCATATTAACATGTCCTCTTCCTTTCCTGATATCTATAGGACCAGTAAATATCACCCCATATTAACATGTCCTCTTCCTTTCCTGATATCTATAGGACCAGTAAATATCACCCCATATTAACATGTCCTCTTCCTTTCCTGATATCTATAGGACCAGTAAATATCACCCCATATTAACATGTCCTCTTCCTTTCCTGATATCTATAGGACCAGTAAATATCACCCCATATTAACATGTCCTCTTCCTTTCCTGATATCTATAGGACCAGTAAATATCACCCCATATTAACATGTCCTCTTCCTTTCCTGATATCTATAGGACCAGTAAATATCACCCCATATTAACATGTCCTCTTCCTTTCCTGATATCTATAGGACCAGTAAATATCACCCCATATTAACATGTCCTCTTCCTTTCCTGATATCTATAGGACCAGTAAATATCACTCCATATTAAGATTTCCTGGTTCTGTGAGCGTGTGTTGTCTTGTAGGCTGGAATCTTATATTTCACCATCTGGTTCTGTGAGCGTGTGTTGTCTTGTAGGCTGGAATCTTATATTTCACCATCTGGTTCTGTGAGCGTGTGTTGTCTTGTAGGCTGGAATCTTATATTTCACCATCTGGTTCTGTGAGCGTCTGTTGTCTTGTAGGCTGGAATCTTATATTTCACCATCTGGTTCTGTGAGCGTCTGTTGTCTTGTAGGCTGGAATCTTATATTTCACCATCTGGTTCTGTGAGCGTCTGTTGTCTTGTAGGCTGGAATCTTATATTTCACCATCTGGTTCTGTGAGCGTCTGTTGTCTTGTAGGCTGGAATCTTATATTTCACCATCTGGTTCTGTGAGCGTGTGTTGTCTTGTAGGCTGGAATCTTATATTTCACCATCTGGTTCTGTGAGCGTCTGTTGTCTTGTAGGCTGGAATCTTGTCTTTCACCATCTGGTTCTGTGAGCGTCTGTTGTCTTGTAGGCTGGAATCTTATATTTCACCATCTGGTTCTGTGAGCGTGTGTTGTCTTGTAGGCTGGAATCTTATATTTCACCATCTGGTTCTGTGAGCGTCTGTTGTCTTGTAGGCTGGAATCTTGTCTTTCACCATCTGGTTCTGTGAGCGTGTGTTGTCTTGTAGGCTGGAATCTTATATTTCACCGTCTGGTTCTGTGAGCGTGTGTTGTCTTGTAGGCTGGAATCATGTCTTTCACCATCTGGTTCTGTGAGCGTGTCTGTTGTCTTGTAGCTGGGTTAGGGTTAGTGTAAATGTGTTATGCTGGTGAGATTGAGATTTAACTGGATTTCTTTCTTTCCTGTACAAGTGACTGGAACACTTTTGACTTTCAGGAACTTTATGGTCTAATGGTTATGACAACAGGCATGAAACAAGACAAAGCGTGCCAGGTATGACCAACCAGAGACCACAACATTTACAAGTTTCTCACCACTGAACTGACATATAATAATATATGGTTATTTATTTATTTTTATTTCTCCTTTATTTAACCAGGTAGTTCTATATGATGTCATAATACACCTTTATTTAACCAGGTAGTTCTATATGATGTCATAATACACCTTTATTTAACCAGGTAGTTCTATATGATGTCATAATACACCTTTATTTAACCAGGTAGTTCTATATGATGTCATAATACACCTTTATTTAACCAGGTAGTTCTATATGATGTCATAATACACCTTTATTTAACCAGGTAGTTCTATATGATGTCATAATACAGGTAGGCCAGTTGAGAACAAGTTCTCATTTACAACTGCGAACTGGCCAAGATAAATCAAAGCAGTGCGACACAAACAACACAGAGTTACACATGGAATAAACAAAACATAGTCAATAACACATGTAATGCTGTAGTCTCAGCCATTCCCACTGTATGTTGTCAAAGACCTATCTGGGTTAGAAATCTGTATGAGGTCTTTATCCTGAGGTAGGCCCTCTCCACCTGCTCCACTCTGCCACCTAACAATTCAATAAAATCACAAGCGACTAACATTTATATTTCGCTTTTCCATTTTATTGAAGTCGAAGTGCAACTGTTTAGTGCAATTGTAACGTCACATTTGTTGTGGGCTGAGGAACATTGACCTGACATACAGTATTAGTCAAAGGTTTGGACACACATACTCATTCAAGGATTTGTCTTTATGTTTACTATTTTCTACATTGTAGAATAATAGTGAAGACATCAAAACTATGAAATAACACGTATGAAATAATGTAGCAACCATAAAAATAATTAAACAGATAAATATATGTTATATTTGAGATTCTTCAAAGTAGCCACCCTTTGCCTTGATGACAGCTTTGCACACTCTTGGCATTCTCTCAACCGGCTTCACCTGGAATGCTTTTCCACCAGTCTTGAAGGAGTTCCCACATATGCTGAGCACTTTCTTCCTTCGTAATGCGTTTTAGCCAATCAGTTGTGTTGTGAGAAAGTAGGGGTGGTATACAGAAGATAGCCCTTTTGGTAAAAGACCCAGTCCAAATAAAGAAAAACCCTGGAATGAGTATGTGGGTCCAAACTGTTGACTGGTAGTGTACTTCTACACATTATCCTTAAAAAACTAGCTTTAATTTCCTTATACCCCGCTCAACGTCCAGAGCATTTCTTTATTAAACTAGCTTTAATTTCCTTATATCCCGCTCAACGTCCAGAGCATTTCTTTATTAAACTAGCTTTAATTTCCTTATATCCCGCTCAACGTCCAGAGCATTTCTTTATTAAACTAGCTTTTATTTCCTTATACCCCGCTCAACGTCCAGAGCATTTCTTTATTAAACTAGCTTTAATTTCCTTATACCCCGCTCAACGTCCAGAGCATTTCTTTATTAAACTAGCTTTAATTTCCTTATACCCCGCTCAACGTCCAGATCATTTCTTTATTAAACTAGCTTTAATTTCCTTATATCCCGCTCAACGTCCAGAGCATTTCTTTATTAAACTAGCTTTAATTTCCTTATACCCCGCTCAACGTCCAGATCATTTCTTTATTAAACTAGCTTTAATTTCCTTATATCCCGCTCAACATCCAGAGCATTTCATTACGTCTGAGGGAGGAGGAGAGTAGAGAGGACCAACAACATCTCCTCCATCATTACGTCTGAGGGAGGAGGAGAGGAGGACCAACATCTCCTCCATCATTACGTCTGAGGGAGGAGGACCAACAACATCTCCTCCATCATTACGTCTGACGGAGGAGGAGAGGAGGACCAACAACATCTCCTCCATCATTACGTCTGAGGGAGGAGGAGAGGAGGACCAACATCTCCTCCATCATTACGTCTGAGGGAGGAGGACCAACAACATCTCCTCCATCATTACGTCTGACGGAGGAGGAGAGGAGGACCAACAACATCTCCTCCATCATTACGTCTGAGGGAGGAGGAGAGGAGAGAGGACCAACAACATCTCCTCCATCATTACGTCTGAGGGAGGAGGAGAGAGGAGGACCAACAACATCTCCTCCATCATTACGTCTGAGGGAGGAGGAGAGGAGAGAGGACCAACAACATCTCCTCCATCATTACGTCTGAGGGAGGAGAGGAGGACCAACATCTCCTCCATCATTACGTCTGAGGGAGGAGGACCAACAACATCTCCTCCATCATTACGTCTGAGGGAGGAGGAGAGGAGGACCAACAACATCTCCTCCATCATTACGTCTGAGGGAGGAGGACCAACAACATCTCCTCCATCATTACGTCTGAGGGAGGAGGAGAGAGGAGGACCAACAACATCTCCTCCATCATTACGTCTGAGGGAGGAGGAGAGGAGAGAGGACCAACAACATCTCCTCCATCATTACGTCTGAGGGAGGAGAGGAGGACCAACATCTCCTCCATCATTACGTCTGAGGGAGGAGGACCAACAACATCTCCTCCATCATTACGTCTGAGGGAGGAGGAGAGGAGGACCAACAACATCTCCTCCATCATTACGTCTGAGGGAGGAGGACCAACAACATCTCCTCCATCATTACGTCTGAGGGAGAAGGAGAGGAGAGAGGACCAACAACATCTCCTCCATCATTACGTCTGAGGGAGGAGGACCAACAACATCTCCTCCATCATTACATCTGAGGGAGGAGGAGGGAGGAGGACCAACAACATCTCCTCCATCATTACATCTGAGGGAGGAGGAGAGGAGGACCAACAACATCTCCTCCATCATTACATCTGAGGGAGGAGGAGAGGAGGACCAACAACATCTCCTCCATCATTACGTCTGAGGGAGGAGGAGAGGAGGACCAACAACATCTCCTCCATCATTACGTCTGAGGGAGGAGAGGAGGACCAACAACATCTCCTCCATCATTACGTCTGAGGGAGGAGGACCAACAACATCTCCTCCATCATTACGTCTGAGGGAGGAGGAGAGGAGGACCAACAACATCTCCTCCATCATTACGTCTGAGGGAGGAGGACCAACAACATCTCCTCCATCATTACGTCTGAGGGAGGAGGAGAGGAGAGAGGACCAACAACATCTCCTCCATCATTACGTCTGAGGGAGGAGGACCAACAACATCTCCTCCATCATTACATCTGAGGGAGGAGGAGGGAGGAGGACCAACAACATCTCCTCCATCATTACATCTGAGGGAGGAGGAGAGGAGGACCAACAACATCTCCTCCATCATTACATCTGAGGGAGGAGGAGAGGAGGACCAACAACATCTCCTCCATCATTACGTCTGAGGGAGGAGGAGAGGAGGACCAACAACATCTCCTCCATCATTACGTCTGAGGGAGGAGAGGAGGACCAACAACATCTCCTCCATCATTACGTCTGAGGGAGGAGGAGAGGAGGACCAACATCTCCTCCATCATTACGTCTGAGGGAGGAGGAGAGGAGAGAGGACCAACAACATCTCCTCCATCATTACGTCTGAGGGAGGAGGAGAGGAGAGAGGAAGGGGCGGCATTGTGAGCAACAACGAGTTCCAAAAAGAGAACACTGCTTTTTCTCAAGTTCTGTTACTGTTCCACATCACCCCTCATATGGAATAGACCGCTGTGAGAATAGTGATTCTTCTATTGCAGTGCATTCTGAAAATACTCAGACCCCTCAACCTTTTCCACATTTTGTTACGTTAGACTTATTCCAAAATGGATTAAATAAAATAATCCTCAAGCTACACACAATACCCCATAATGTCATCCCAATACCCCATAATGACATCCCAATACCCCATAATGTCATCCCAATACCCCGTAATGTCATCACAATACCCCATAATGACATCCCAATACCCCATAATGTCATCACAATACCCCATAATGACATCCCAATGCCCCATAATGACATCCCAATGCCCCATAATGACATCCCAATGCCCCATAATGACATCCCAATACCCCATAATGACACCCCAATACCCCATAATGACACCCCAATACCCCATAATGACATCACAATACCCCATAATGACACCCCAATACCCCATAATGACATCACAATACCCCATAATGACAAAGCGAAAACAGGTTTTAGAAATTTTAGCACATTTATTACAAAACAAAAACAGAAATAGCTTATTTACATAAGTATTCAGACCCTTTGCTATGAGACACGAAATTGAGCTCAGGCGCATCCTGTTTCCATTGATCATCCTTGAGCTGTTTCTACAACTTGATTGGAGTCCACCTGTGGTAAATTCAATTGATTGGACAGGATTTGGAAAGGCACACACCTGCCTATATAAAGGTCCCAAAGTTGACAATGCATGTCAGAACAAAAACCAAGTCATGAGGTGGAAGGAATTGTCCATAGAGCTCCGAGACAGGAATGTTTTGGTTTTTTTACCTTTATTTAACTAGGCAAGTCAGTTAAGAACAAATTCTGATTTACAATGACGGCCTAGGAACAGTGGGTTAACTGCCTTGTTCAGGGGCAGAACGACAGATTTTTACCTTGTCAGCTCGGGGATTCGACTTTGCAACCTTCCGGTTACAAGTCCAACGCTCTAACCACTAGGCTACCTGCCAGATTGTGTCGAGGCACAGATCTGGGGAAGGGTACCAAAACATTTCTGCAGCCCCTAAAGGACTCTCAGACCATGAGAAACAAGTCTCTCTGTTCTAATGAAACCAAGCTTGAACTCTTTGGCCTGAATGCCAAGCATCATGTCTGGAGGAAACCTGGCACCGTCCCTACGGTGAAGCATGGTGGTGGCAGCATCATGTCTGGAGGAAACCTGGCACCATCCCTACGGTGAAGCACGGTGTTGGCAGCATCATGTCTGGAGGAAACCTGGCACCGTCCCTACGGTGAAGCATGGTGGTGGCAGCATCATGTCTGGAGGAAACCTGGCCCCGTCCCTACGGTGAAGCACGATGTTGGCAGCATCATGTCTGGAGGAAACCTGGCCCGTCCCTACGGTGAAGCACGGTGTTGGCAGCATCATGTCTGGAGGAAACCTGGCACCGTCCCTACGGTGAAGCATGGTGGTGGCAGCATCATGTCTGGAGGAAACCTGGCACCGTCCCTACGGTGAAGCACGGTGGTGGCAGCATCATGCTGTGGGGATGTTTTTCAGCAGCAGGGACTGGGTGACTAGTCAGGATTGAGGGAAAGATGAACAGAGCAACGTACAATGAGATCCTTGATGAAGACCTGCTCCAGAGTGCTCAGACTGGGGCGAAGGTTCACCTTTCAACAGGACAAAGACCCTAAGCACACAGCCAAGACAATGCAGGAGTGGCTTCAGGAAAAGTCTCAATGTCCTTGAGTGGCCCAGCCAGAGCCTGGACTTGAACCCGATCGAATATCTCTGGAGACCTGAAAATAGTTGTGCAGCGACGCTCCCCATCCAACCTGACAGAACTTGAGAGGATCTGCAGAGAAGACTGGGAGAAACTCCCCAAATACAGGCGAGCCAAGCTTGTAGCATCATACCCAAGAAGACTCAAGGCTGCAATCGCTGGCAAAGGTGCTTCAACAAAGTACTGAGTAAAGGGTCTGAATACTTATGTAAATATGATATTTCCGTTTTTTATATTTAATACATTTCCCCAAATTACTAAACTGTTTTTGTTTAGTCATTATGGGGTATTGTGTGTAGAGTGATGTGGAAAAAACGATCCATTTTAGAATGAGGCTGTAATGCAACAAAATGTGGGAAAAGTCAAGGGGTCGGAATACTTTCTGAATGCACTGAATCCAACCTACACCCCATACCAGATGGGGTCTTGTTGTCCCTTTCTTTAATGGTCCCTACAGATAATGCACCTCATTTCTTCACAGTCACTGACAGAGTCCTTGTTCTTTGATTCAATTCACAGCTAGGTAATAATCCAACCAAAACAACATTGACAACAAAATGAGAATGTCAAGAAATGGCAGCAACGGCCCAATTCAACAGTCACTGTAGAGACCTGAAGACCGTGTACCAGTTGTGGGTCGGTCTGTTCCATTCACCTCCCTGGTCTCCATGGCGATTGTCCGAAGCATTCCAAGCTAAGAGAACCCCTGACACACTAGTGTCCATCATTGTCTTTGGTCAGTTAAATAAATGTGCAAAACATGGTTTTTTATAGCGGTCTTTCCTTGATTGAGACAGTGGTTCTTGTTGCTTTGCATGAGGTCAGTTCACAGTAGAGTAAAGGTTCTCCTCCCCCCTCTGTACGTCTCTCAGAGGGGGGGGGCTATGTAGAGGTCCCAGAGCTCTGTGAGGACGGCAGGGGCTGAGGCTGGGGGTTAGAGCCTGTCCCTGTCGGGGAGCCAGAGCTGGGCTGGACCTGAGCCTGGAACTGAGCCATCTGTTCTGGGCTGGCCAGGGTTTTCAGGAGGCTGTTCTCCTGCTCCAACTGGGAGTTCCTCTCTACCAGCTCCTTAATCTGTTCCTTCAACACATCTACCTCCTCTCTCACAGCATACATCAGGTGGCTCTTTACCAGGTCCTGAGAGAGATGAAAGGGAGAAAGGGAGGAAGGGAGGGAGAGAGAGAGGGAGGAAGGAAGGGACGGAGGGAGAGAGAGAGGGAGGAAGGGACGGAGGGAGAGAGAGAGGGAGGAAGGGACGGAGGGAGAGAGAGAGGGAGGAAGGGACGGAGGGAGAGAGAGAGAGAGGAAGGGACGGAGGAGAGAGAGAGAGAGAGAGGAAGGGACGGAGAGAGAGAGAGGAGGAAGGGACGGAGGGAGAGAGGGAGGAAGGGATGGAGAGAGAGAGAGATAAAGGGAGGAAGGGACGGAGGGAGAGAGGGAGGAAGGGACGGAGGGAGAGAGGGAGGAAGGAAGGGAGGAAGGGAGAGAGGGAGAGAGGGAGGAAGGGAGGAAGGGAGAGAGGGAGGAAGGGACGGAGGGAGGGAGAGAGGGACGGAGGGAGAGAGGGAGGAAGGGACGGAGGAAGGGACGGAGGGAGAGAGAGATAGAGGGAGGAAGGGACGGAGGGAGAGAGGGAGGAAGGGACGGAGGGAGAGAGGGAGGAAGGGAGGAAGGGAGGAAGGGAGAGAGGGAGGGAGAGAGGGAGGAAGGGACGGAGGGAGGGAGGGAGAGAGAGGGAGGGACAGAGGGAGAGAGGGAGGAAGGGACGGAGGAAGGGACGGAGGGAGAGAGAGATAGAGGGAGGAAGGGACGGAGGGAGAGGGAGGAAGGGACGGAGGAGAGAGGGAGGAAGGGAGGAAGGGACGGAGGGAGAGAGATAAAGGGAGAGAAATGTACAGTTGAAGTGGGAAGTTTACATACACCTTAGCCAAATACATTTAAACTCAGTTTCACAATTCCTGACATTTAATCCTAGTAAAATTCCCGGTCTCAGGTCAGTTAGGATCACCACTTTATTTTAAGAATGTGAAATGTCAGAATAATAGTAGAGAATGATTTATTTCAGCTTTTATTTCTTTCATCACATTCCCAGTGGGTCAGAAGTTTACATACACTCAATTAGTATTTGGTAGCATTGCCTTTAAATAGTTTAACTTGGGTCAAATGTTTTGTGTAGCCTTCCACAAGCTTCCCACAATAAGTTGGGTGAATTTTGTCCCATTCGTCCTGACAGAGCTGGTGTAACTGAGTCAGGTTTGTAAGGCCTCCTTGCTCGCACACGCCTTTTCAGTTCTTCCCACAAGTGTTCTATAGCTTTGAGGTCAGGGCTTTGTGATGGCCACTCCAATACCTTGACTTTGTTGTCCTTAAGACATTTTGCCACAACTGCAGCATCATGTTGTGGGCTGCTTTGCTGCAGGAGGGACTGGTGCACTTCACAAAATAGATGGCATCATGAGGAAGGAAAATTAGGTGGCTATATTGAAGCAACATCTCAAGACATCAGTCAGGAAGTTAAACTTGGCCTCAAATGGGTCTTCCAAATGGACAATGACCCCAAGCATACTTCCATAGTTGTGGCAAAATGTTACCTGTCCTTTAGGAGCTCACTGTGTATGTATTGTGTTAGCTGTCCTTTAGGAGCTCACTGTGTACGTATTGTGTTAGCTGTCCTTTAGGAGCTCACTGTGTACGTATTGTGTTAGCTGTCCTTTAGGAGCTCACTGTGTGCGTATTGTGTTAGCTGTCCTTTAGGAGCTCACTGTGTGCGTATTGTGTTAGCTGTCCTTTAGGAGCTCACTGTGTACGTATTGTGTTAGCTGTCCTTTAGGAGCTCACTGTGTGCGTATTGTGTTAGCTGTCCTTTAGGAGCTCACTGTGTGTATTGTGTTAGCTGTCCTTTAGGAGCTCACTGTGTACGTATTGTGTTAGCTGTCCTTTAGGAGCTCACTGTGTACGTATTGTGTTAGCTGTCCTTTAGGAGCTCACTGTGTACGTATTGTGTTAGCTGTCCTTTAGGAGCTCACTGTGTACGTATTGTGTTAGCTGTCCTTTAGGAGCTCACTGTGTATGTATTGTGTTAGCTGTCCTTTAGGAGCTCACTGTGTACGTATTGTGTTAGCTGTCCCATAGCAGTTAGTGGTCTGTTGTTGTGTGCAGGCAGTCCCATAGCAGTTAGTTAGTGGTCTGTTGTTGTGTGCAGGCAGTCCCATAGCAGTTAGTGGTCTGTTGTTGTGTGCAGGCAGTCCCATAGCAGTTAGTGGTCTGTTGTTGTGTGCAGGCAGTCCCATAGCAGTTAGTTAGTGGTCTGTTGTTGTGTGCAGGCAGTCCCATAGCAGTTACTGGTCTGTTGTTGTGTGCAGGCAGTCCCATAGCGGTTAGTTAGCGGTCTGTTGTTGTGTGCAGGCAGTCCCATAGCGGTTAGTTAGCGGTCTGTTGTTGTGTGCAGGCAGTCCCATAGCGGTTAGTTAGCGGTCTGTTGTTGTGTGCAGGCAGTCCCATAGCGGTTAGTTAGCGGTCTGTTGTTGTGTGCAGGCAGTCCCATAGCAGTTAGTTAGCGGTCTGTTGTTGTGTGCAGGCAGTCCCATAGCAGTTAGTTAGCGGTCTGTTGTTGTGTGCAGGCAGTCCCATAGCAGTTAGTTAGTGGTCTGTTGTTGTGTGCAGGCAGTCCCATAGCAGTTAGTTAGTGGTCTGTTGTTGTGTGCAGGCAGTCCCATAGCAGTTAGTTAGTGGTCTGTTGTTGTGTGCAGGCAGTCCCATAGCAGTTAGTTAGTGGTCTGTTGTTGTGTGCAGGCAGTCCCATAGCAGTTAGTTAGCGGTCTGTTGTTGTGTGCAGGCAATCCCATAGCAGTTAGTTAGTGGTCTGTTGTTGTGTGCAGGCAGTCCCATAGCAGTTAGTTAGCGGTCTGTTGTTGTGTGCAGGCAGTCCCATAGCAGTTAGTTAGCGGTCTGTTGTTGTGTGCAGGCAGTCCCATAGCAGTTAGTTAGTGGTCTGTTGTTGTGTGCAGGCAGTCCCATAGCAGTTAGTTAGCGGTCTGTTGTTGTGTGCAGGCAATCCCATAGCAGTTACTGGTCTGTTGTTGTGTGCAGGCAGTCCCATAGCGGTTAGTTAGCGGTCTGTTGTTGTGTGCAGGCAGTCCCATAGCAGTTAGTTAGCGGTCTGTTGTTGTGTGCAGGCAGTCCCATAGCAGTTAGTTAGTGGTCTGTTGTTGTGTGCAGGCAGTCCCATAGCAGTTAGTTAGCGGTCTGTTGTTGTGTGCAGGCAGTCCCATAGCAGTTAGTTAGCGGTCTGTTGTTGTGTGCAGGCAGTCCCATAGCAGTTAGTTAGCGGTCTGTTGTTGTGTGCAGGCAGTCCCATAGCAGTTAGTTAGCGGTCTGTTGTTGTGTGCAGGCAGTCCCATAGCAGTTAGTTACTGGTCTGTTGTTGTGTGCAGGCAGTCCCATAGCGGTTAGTTAGCGGTCTGTTGTTGTGTGCAGGCAGTCCCATAGCGGTTAGTTAGTGGTCTGTTGTTGTGTGCAGGCAGTCCCATAGCAGTTAGTTAGCGGTCTGTTGTTGTGTGCAGGCAGTCCCATAGCAGTTAGTTAGTGGTCTGTTGTTGTGTGCAGGCAGTCCCATAGCAGTTAGTTAGCGGTCTGTTGTTGTGTGCAGGCAGTCCCATAGCAGTTAGTGGTCCAGTATCCAACGGTTCTATTAAACGACACTCTCTCCCAGAACAGTCAGATGTTCCATAACTGTAATTAGACTCCAGTACTCTGAACACCGGTCCTACGCCCTTTAAATAAAGATGACATTTACATTTGACCTTTCAGTCATTTAGATTTGATTATATACATATTAACAATGAGGACATTAACTTACCATTGCTTGTTCGATTTTATTGTCGATGGCCACCAAACTGGCACCAGAAGAGCTGAAACACAAACATATTCAATTCCAGCTTTAACAATAAAACATGAAACATGAATTAATCTAACATCATGATGCATCGCCTATATAGATATCACTGGGGTTTGGGCAGATGTCGACCCGGTGGGTATTAGATATCACTGGGGTTTGGGCAGATGTCGACCCGGTGGGTATTAGATATCACTGGGGTTTGGGCAGATGTCGACCCGGTGGGTATTAGATATCACTGGGGTTTGGGCAGATGTCGACCCGGTGGGTATTAGATATCACTGGGGTTTGGGCAGATGTCGACCCGGTGGGTATTAATGAAGGTGCATTCTGAACTCTTAAGAAACTGATTTCTGCCACGGACGTTTTTCCATCACATTAACGGACTGAAGAAGGAATGTACCACTATTCCACTTGAATATATAGCTAGAAGATTATTATTGTTGGGGTTTATGATAGGGATGTACCACTATTCCACTTGAATATATAGCTAGAAGATTATTATTGTTGGGGTTTATGATAGGAATGTTTGTATGTTTAAGTAATGACTAAGAATATTCCATTCTGAAAATGTATGCAATAGGGATAGGGTTATAAGACAATGATAATCCAATTGATGTGTGTGTCTAGAAATGTATATTGTATAGAGAGTGGAACAAGGTGGTAAAGGAGTATCTGTGAGAACAAAGAATTCTTTGTTCAACCAGACTACAGGAGAGAGGCCTTCTCGTCCTCGGGACGGGAGGGAAGGCTAGGAGCTGTCCAGATTGACTTATGTTGCAAGATTGTGATACTGTGGGAAAGTACTATTTCCTAGAGAGGGTGGAGCATTGGTATCATTCGTGTTCAGCTTAAAAGCTTATACAATATAAAAAGACTGTTCACATTTGGAGTTCAGAATTCTCATGAATAAACCATATCTGACCAAATTGCAGATATGGGACTTTGTCAAATTTTTCATTAACTAGAGCTTTACAACCTCTGGGAATTATTCAAAGCCTGATTGATAGTTTATTTCAACAATTGAGAACGAAATTCTCGTGACACTTTAGCTACAAGGTTTATATAACGTTCTGGTTATAAATGATATATAGTCAACACGATGCGGAAAAGTTTAACACTGCAGAGCTCATCAAGTTATGAACCCCTCAATACTGCAAGGCAGCCTCAAGACCACACCACGCATAAAAGCATATAAATATCCTCATCATCCTCATACATTGAAATCCAATTCAAACCTCCACGGTCCCATTCATTCGATGCATAGCCATATTCTATTGTCTTTGCAAATGAATGAAAGAATAGTTTGATAAAGAAGCTAGGAAAACATTTTACCTATTGTCAAGCCTGACTGGAGTAGTCTCTTTTGCAAGCACAGATGACAGATAAATTCCTCAGTTGACAAACACCAACGTCAATCTCCACTTTATAAAATTGGGAATTCATTATTTTTTGTCCATTAACACCAAAAGGCAATACTTCAAATGCAGAAGATGTCCAGTTTAATAAAAGTAAAAAATATCCAAAACAGAATTGGCAGAGATTCTGTTCTCTGGGCGATGCAAGGTGGCAACCAGGGCAGCCCTGCTCATGTACCGATGCAGCACAAAGAATAACCACAGTGAGACTGACTAGCTCTGCTAAGCTGGGAATCTGCAGCTCCCGTCCCAACTGCTGAAATTATGCCATTGGTGGAGAGAGACCTCATTTTAATAATTTAAGTGGCAACGCCCCAACATGTGGCCCAGCTTCATATGTAACCGTACCGAACACTGCCATTCAAAACACACAGAGAACATAGGAAGCAGCCCGGGACAGGATGAGTAGTTCTCACTGGGAAACAGTTAGGAAACCATTCTCCAATACTTATTGCTTCTTCATAAAAAAGGTTATTGTCAGCTTCAACATTTGTCCTCTTCACTGCAACTACAATGCTAAAACAACAGTAGACCATGTATGAGCAGAATGAATGACTAATACAAGGGAAAGTCAGACCTGTTCTGGTACAGTAGACCAGAATGTGAAACTAGATGTTTTAAATCATAAGGCAGCCTATAGGACCGCTATTGGGTTAGGGTTATAGGGGATCCACTGCAGCGGCAGGTGGGAGTTGTGACTGTACTCTATAGGTGTAACCATAAACCGTCTCCTGTGTGAAAACAACACCACAACAAAACGTTTGCATCTTTGTGTAGAAATGCTCACTGTCGTCACAGAACAGATGGATCAGAAATAGAGCAGGGTGAAACGGCTAAGGAGTTAGTCACTAACCTACATGGAGCCTTATCAGACGAGACGGTAACAACCTCAATCCCAATATAAAGGTCCTGAACAACTGTCCTCAACTCTGACACAATCAATGTTCATCCTTACCTCTATTAAAACAACAGTCAATGTTCATCCTTACCTCTGTTAAAACAACAGTCAATGTTCATCCTTACCTCTATTAAAACAACAGTCAATGTTCATCCTTACCTCTATTAAAACAACAGTCAATGTTCATCCTTACCTCTGTTAAAACAACAGTCAATGTTCATCCTTACCTCTATTAAAAACAACAGTCAATGTTCATCCTTACCTCTATTAAAAACAACAGTCAATGTTCATCCTTACCTCTATTAAAAACAACAGTCAATGTTCATCCTTACCTCTGTTAAAACAACAGTCAATGTTCATCCTTACCTCTGTTAAAACAACAGTCAATGTTCATCCTTACCTCTGTTAAAACAACAGTCAATGTTCATCCTTACCTCTATTAAAACAACAGTCAATGTTCATCCTTACCTCTGTTAAAACAACAGTCAATGTTCATCCTTACCTCTATTAAAACAACAGTCAATGTTCATCCTTACCTCTGTTAAAACAACAGTCAATGTTCATCCTTACCTCTGTTAAAACAACAGTCAATGTTCATCCTTACCTCTGTTAAAACAACAGTCAATGTTCATCCTTACCTCTGTTAAAACAACAGTCAATGTTCATCCTTACCTCTGTTAAAACAACAGTCAATGTTCATCCTTACCTCTATTAAAACAACAGTCAATGTTCATCCTTACCTCTGTTAAAACAACAGTCAATGTTCATCCTTACCTCTAATAAAACAACAGTCAATGTTCATCCTTACCTCTGTTAAAACAACAGTCAATGTTCATCCTTACCTCTAATAAAACAACAGTCAATGTTCATCCTTACCTCTGTTAAAACAACAGTCAATGTTCATCCTTACCTCTTAAAACAACAGTCAATATTCATCCTTACCTCTGTTAAAACAACAGTCAATGTTCATCCTTACCTCTGTTAAAACAACAGTCAATGTTCATCCTTACCTCTTAAAACAACAGTCAATGTTCATCCTTACCTCTATTAAAACAACAGTCAATGTTCATCCTTACCTCTGTTAAAACAACAGTCAATGTTCATCCTTACCTCTAATAAAACAACAGTCAATGTTCATCCTTACCTCTGTTAAAACAACAGTCAATGTTCATCCTTACCTCTAATAAAACAACAGTCAATGTTCATCCTTACCTCTGTTAAAACAACAGTCAATGTTCATCCTTACCTCTTAAAACAACAGTCAATATTCATCCTTACCTCTGTTAAAACAACAGTCAATGTTCATCCATTTGCAATCATGTCTACTTATGATAAGGTAATAGGTTTATGTTTCTCTCTCCATGATATGGTAAATATATCCAATGCAAAAAACATCTACATTTACAGTTGAAGTCGGAAGCTTACAAACAAATACATTTAAACTCAGCTTTTTGCAATTCCTGACATTTAATCAGAGTAAAAGTTCCCTGTCTTAGGTCAGTTAGGATCACCACTTTATTTTAAGAATGAGAAATGTCAGAATAAGAGAGAATGATTTATTTCAGCTTTTGTTTCTTTCATCACATTCCCAGTGGGTCAGAAGTTTACATACACTCAATTAGTATTTGGTAGCATTGCCTTTAAATTATTTAACTTGGGTCAAACGTTGTGTAGCCTTCCACAATAAGTTGGGTGAATTTTGTCCCATTCCTCCTGACAGAGCTGGTGTAACTGAGTCAGGTTTGTAGGCCTCCTTGCTCGCACCCACTTTTTATGTTCTGCCCACACAATTTCTATGGGATTGAGGTCAGGGCTTTGTGATGGCCACTCCAATACCTTGACTTTGTTGTCCTTAACTTGTTGGGGAGTGGCAGCTGAGGGGTCGGTTTTGGAGAGCCTGGCGTGCCCAAAGTAAAATGCCTCCCATTCAGGCCCAGAAAATAGGATATGCACATATTTGGTACCATTGGATAGGAAACAACTGTTAACCATTTGTCTGTGAGTAAAACAGAACGCATATAGCAGGCGAAACCCCGAGGAATTGCTGTCCTGGAAAAAGTGATTTTGACACATTGCTCATTTGGGAACCCCTCCCTCATGAAAATGACCATATAAGGGCATATGAAGGCAGTACCCATCGCTTTCTTTAGATGTCAACAGTCTCGAGACAGTGTAAAATTTAATTTTGGATGAATTAGACCAGAGAAGAAGAGCAAACCAGGAAGTGACCTATTTATGTAAACAGTACCCAGCACGCGCGCCTGAGAAGGCACGCTGTGTCTTTTTTACCGTCTTTATCGATCAGTTTATATTCCGGTTGATTTATAATAGTAAATATACGTAAAAGTGTTCCTAAGGATACATTTAAAACTATGTTTGAGTGTTCTTGGACAAGTTTATAGGTATAAGATGAACGAGTTTGCGTCACGTTTCAATGGACTAGTGGAAGCTGTCATTTCTGATTATAACGTGCGAACCAAATGGAGGATTTATGGATAAAATACCTTACTTTTTCTAACAAAAGAACCATGGATTGTCTTCGTTGGACACTTAGGATGACCTCAGCAGAAGTTCTTCAACAGGTAATTGATTTGTTTTCGCTGTGAAATGTGTTGTGTGTGTGCCGTGATGGCTAATCGATTCATGGCTATGGGAAAAATATGTGAGGTGCTACCCTCAAACAATCAAATGTGCTGCTTTCGCCGTAAAGCCTTTTTGAAATCTGACAACGCTGTGATACTGCCAAGAAACAGAGCTTTTGATGAGTATGGAACACTTGTATTTGGTTTATGTTTAATAATTCAACTTTGGGATTTTGAATTTGGCGCCTTACATTTCACCTGGTAGTGTCGGGAGCAGCCCGCTAGCGCCCCAGCAATCCCTGAGAAGCTAAGCCAATTTGTCACAACTTTGGAAGTATGCTTGGGGTCATTGTCCATTTGGAAGACCCATTTGCGACCAAGCTTTAACTTCCTGACTGATGTCTTGAGATGTTGCTTCAATATATCCACATCATTTTCCTCCCTCATGATGCCATCTATTTTGTGAAGTGCACCAGTCCCTCCTGCAGCAAAGCAACCCCACAACATGATGCTGCCACCCCCGTGCTTCACGGTTGGGATGGTGTTCTTCGGCTTGCAAGCCTCCCCCTTTTTCCTCCAAACATAACGATGGTCATTATGGCCAAACAGTTCTATTTTTGTTTCATCAGACCAGAGGACATTTCTCCAAAAAGT
Organism: Brachymystax lenok tsinlingensis; assembly: GCA_030435695.1. Classification (NCBI taxonomy): domain Eukaryota; kingdom Metazoa; phylum Chordata; class Actinopteri; order Salmoniformes; family Salmonidae; genus Brachymystax; species Brachymystax lenok. The sequence goes on from CM059814.1 coordinate 50,089,657, forward strand.
ACGATCTTTGTCCCCATGTGCAGATGCAAACCGTAGTCTGGCTTTTTTATGCCAGTTTTGGAGCAGTGGCTTCTTCCTTGCTGAGCGGCCTTTCAGGTTATGTCAATATAGGACTCGTTTTACTGTGGATATAGATACTTTTGTATCTTCACAAGGTCCTTTGCTGTTGTTCTGGGATTGATTTGAACTTTTCGCACCAAAATACGTTCATCTCTAGGAGACAGAACGCGCCTCCTTCCTGAGCGGTATGACGGCTGCGTGGTCCCATGGTGTTTATACTTGCTTACTATTTTTTGTACAGATTAATTTTTCCTGAGGTCTTGGCTGATTTACCCACAATGTCAAGCAAAGAGGTACGGAGTTTGAAGTTAGGCCTTGAAATACAGCCGCAGGTACACCTCTAATTGACTAAAATTATGTCAATTAGCCTATCAGAAGCTTCTAAAGCCAATACATCATTTTCTGGAATTTTCCAAGGTGTTTAAAGGCTCAATTGTTGCAAAAATGACTTGTGTCATGCACAAAATAATTGTCCTAACCGACTTGCCAAAACTATAGTTTTGGGTTAGTTTTGCACGATTTGGCATGGATATAAAGCGCTCTGCGCGATTTGGCATGGATATAAGGCGCTCTGCGCGATTTGGCATGGATATAAAACGCTCTGCGCGATTTGGCATGGATATAAAGCGCTCTGCGCGATTTGGCATGGATATAAAGCGCTCTGCGCGATTTGGCATGGATATAAAGCGCTCTGCGCGATTTGGCATGGATATAAAGCGCTCTGCGCGATTTGGCATGGATATAAAGCGCTCTGCGCGATTTGGCATGGATATAAAGCGCTCTGCGCGATTTGGCATGGATATAAGCGCTCTGCGCGATTTGGCATGGATATAAAGCGCTCTGCGCGATTTGGCATGGATATAAGGCGCTCTGCGCGATTTGGCATGGATATAAAACGCTCTGCGCGATTTGGCATGGATATAAAGCGCTCTGCGCGATTTGGCATGGATATAAAGCGCTCTGCACAATTTGGCATGGATATAAAGCCCTCTGCACGTCATCATCGTTAACAGTTGGAAAAATGTCAGAGAGTGAGACAGGAAGAGACAGCAGCCCAGTCCGGTATGGCAATACTTTGAGTTGGATGAGAAGGTGGTGAAATAAATAGTAATTTAGTGAGGCGGAATTAAGCTCCAGTGGCAGTACAAAGGCATTGCTTAACCATCTGAAAGAGGCACCACCATGAGACTCAACCCGTTGCTGGCAGCAGTGGAATAAGGGACGCAGTGAGAGAATCACAGTACTGGTTCCAGAAATGATTGCAGTTGATATGCAGTCACTGTCAATGGTAGAGGATGTCTGCTTCAATACCCATATGGCATATCTAGAACCAGACTACTAGACACCGTGTTGAAAAACCCTGATGGCCTAGATGGAGAAATTATACAATGATCGCTCTGCAAATACAAAGCGCAAGCTCTCAGACACCATACGTGGCTGGCGTTAACAAACTGTTGGACGTCTATGAACACGCTGTCATACATCACTGCAACGAGCCGTCACATTGATGAGAGTGGGACATGGAAGTGTACTGACAACATGGAGTAGGACACACCAGAGAACCTAACACGGCATTAACTACCATTGTTCTGAGGGGGTGAGGGACAGCAGTAATGTGAGCGCCGTCTGTCAGGTAGCCAGGACAGTGGTAGACTGAACTGCGCCGTCTGTCAGGTAGCCAGGTCAGTGGTAGACTGAACTGCGCCGTCTGTCAGGTAGCCAAGACAGTGGTAGACTGAACTGCGCCGTCTGTCAGGTAGCCAGGACAGTGGTAGACTGAACTGCGCCGTCTGTCAGGTAGCCAGGACAGTGGTAGACTGAACTGCGCCGTCTGTCAGGTAGCCAGGACAGTGGTAGACTGAACTGCTCCGTCTGGTAGGTAGCCAGGACAGTGGTAGACTGAACTGCTCCGTCTGGTAGGTAGCCAGGACAGTGGTAGACTGAACTGCACCAGTCTGTCAGGTAGCCAAGACAGTGGTAGACTGAACTGCGCCAGTCTGTCAGGTAGCCAAGACAGTGGTAGACTGAACTGCGCCGCCTGGTAGGTAGCCAGGACAGTGGTAGACTGAACTGCTCCGTCTGGTAGGTAGCCAGGACTGTGGTAGACTGAACTGCTCCGTCTGGTAGGTAGCCAGGACAGTGGTAGACTGAACTGCGCCGGTCTGTCAGGTAGCCAGGACAGTGGTAGACTGAACTGCGCCGGTCTGTCAGGTAGCCAGGACAGTGGTAGACTGAACTGCTCCGTCTGGTAGGTAGCCAGGACAGTGGTAGACTGAACTGCACCGCCTGGTAGGTAGCCAGGACAGTGGTAGACTGAACTGCGGTAGACTGAACTGCATTGCCCCCGAGCGGTCATACCAATGGTTTACATACAGTACCAGTCAAAAGTCTGGACACACCTACTCATTCAAGGGTTTTTCTTTATTTATACTATTTTCTACATTGTAGACTAGTACTGAAGACCTCAAAACTATGAAATAACACATATGGAATCATGTAGTAACCAAAAAAGTGTTAAACAAATCAAAATATATTTTAGATTCTTCAAAGTAGCCACCCTTTGCCTTGATGACAGCTTTGCACACGCTTGACATTCTCTCAACCAGCTTCAGGAGGTAGTCACCTGGAATGCATTTCAATTAACCGGTGTGCATTGTTAAAAGTTAATTTGTGGAATTTCTTTCCTCCTTAATGCGTTTGATCCAATCAGTTGTGTTGTGACAAGGTGGGGGGGTATACAGAAGATAGCTCTATTTGGTAAAAGACCAAGTCCATATTATGGCAAGAACAGCTCAAATAAGCAAAAAGAAACGACAGTCCATCATTACTTTAAGACATGAAGGTCAATCAATTCGGATAAATTTCAAGAACTCGCAAAAACCAAGCGCTATGATGACTGGCTCTCATGAAGACCGTCACAGGAAAAGAAGACCCAGATTTACCTCTGCTACAGAGAATAAGTTCATTAGTTACCAGCCTCAGAAATTGCAGCCCAAATAAATGCTTCACAGAGTTCAAGTAACAGACATCTCAACATCAACTTTTCAGAAGAGACTGTGTGAATCAGGCCTTCATGGTCAAATTGCTGCAAAGAAACCACTACTAAAAAGGACACCAATAAGAAGAATAGACTTGCTTGGGCCAAGAAACACGAGCAATCAACATTAGACCGGTGAAAATCTGTCCATGGGTCTGATGAGTCCAAATTAGATTTTTGGTTCAATTTTTGGGGTCTTTGTGAACGGATGATGAACGGATGATCTCCACATGTGCAGTTCCCACTGTGAAGCATGGAGGTGGTGGTGTGATGGTGCTTTGCTGGTGACACTGGTAGCATGGCTACCACAGCATTCTGCAGCAATACGCCATCCCATCTGGTTTGCGCTTAGTGGGACTATCAGTTGTTTTTCCAACAGGACAATGACCCAACACACCTCCAGGCGGTGTAAGGGCTATTTGACCAAGGAGTGATGGAGTGTTGCATCAGATCACCCGACCTCAACCCAATTGAGATGGTTTGGGATGAGTTGGACCGCAGAGTGAAGAAAAAGCAGCCAACAAGTGCTCAGCATATGTGGGAACTCCTTCAAGACCGTTGGAAAAGCATTCCTCATGAAGCTGGTTGAGAGAATGCCAAGAGTGTGCAAAGCTGTCATCAAAGCAAAGGGTGGCTACTTTGAAGAATCTCAAATATATTTTGATATGTTTAACACTTGTTTGGTTACTACATGATTCCATATGTGTTATTTCATAGTTTTGAGGTCTTCACTATTATTCTACAATGTAGAAAATAGTAAAAATAAAGAAAAACTAGGTGTGGGTAGGTGTGTCTAAACTTTTGACTGGTACTGTGTGTGTGTATATACATATGAGCATTGGACCTTTAAAGCAGTCTATGGTATCATATTGATAAAAACGGCTGCATTGGACCTTTAAAGCAGTCTATGGTATCATATTGATAAAAACGACTGCATTGGACCTTTAAAGCAGTCTGATGTCATATAGACTCAGTATCTTCAACAGTTCTAATTCCAACACGGAGGCCATCCATCCATCCTTACCTGTCCTCCTCTCCATCTGCAGACTGTGCCCTCAGGCCTGCAGCAGCAGCCACTAAGGCACTGGCATCTCCAGCCATCCCCATGCTCTCCATGGAGCTGCCCCCTCCTGCAGCCCCCAGCCGGGGCAGCGTCAGCAGGGACTGGTGTTGGAACAACAGCCTCTGGGCATCCTCCAGCTGGGATGCCGTCATGGTGGGGATGCTTCCCCCGTACGGAGCCCCGCTTTGGGCCAGGCTGGTGTGGCTGAGGGGCACCCCATGAGTCAGGAGGGGCTGGAGGTCGGCTCGGAGTGTGGTCACGAAAGGGGCGGAGGGGTGCTGGGGGTGAGGGTGCAGCTGCTGGGCTGGGAGGTTCTGGAGCTGACTCTGAAGGGGTTGAGGGACAGCGGCCGGGCCAGGCATGGACAACCCAAGAGAGCCAGGGTGTGGGGGGAGGACCTGGGACTGTAGAGGAGCAGTGGGCTGGATGAAGTCTGGAGGCCGGCTGCCTGTCTGGTTCACTAGCCCCGCTGGGAGCTGGGGCGTGGGGTAGCCTGTCTGGGCATGCTCCATAGCATAGGGCATCTGCTCGGGCATGGCCTGACTCCGAGCACCCTGGGCATTCACCTGGGGGGCTGCTGGTAGAGTACCATGGGGGACCATGCTGGTCTGCTGCAGCAGGAGAGGGTTAGGGTCCTGAGGGACCATGTTGGCCTGCAGAGAGTTCTGGACAGTCTCAGGGCTGGTGTAGTCTGGCTGCAGGGTCTGGGGTGCAACTGGTCCAATCTCTGTGTCTCCGTATTGGACAACACCGGCCACCACACTTCCATTCCCTGCTTGGCTCTCTGGGCCGGCAGCGCTGGGTGCAGGGGCTGGGTCAGAAGTGGGCGCGGCAGGGGGAATCTCCTTCTCATAGTACTCTGTACACATCCATCTTCCCTTGCGGAACGGCTCTGAGTTAGAGTCCAGCTTCACCACTCTGAAGCGAGACCCCGGAGCGGCTTGGGTCTGAGTCTGTTGGGTCTGCGTGCTGGAGGTCACAGGCTGTGCCACCGCTACTGACACACCAATCTGAGTGCTATTGGTGGGCCCTGTGCCTCCAGGGAGAGCCCCTACTCCACTGGATGTCCCTTGCCGGCCTCCACTACTGTCAAAGAGTATAGGGCCTGCAGAGGGAGGGACACCACTACCACTGACTATGGATGAAACATCCATTCCTGTCCCCGCAGTGATGGTAACAGAGAACTGGGCGGTGGTATTCTCCACCATACCCTGCCCCATCTGGGTCTGGTTGGGCCTAGCCATTTCAGAGGAACTCCCCCCTGCCACTGAGACAGTAAAGGCTGCTGGCACCACATTCTCTTGCAGATTTTGCACAGTCTCGTTCACCATGTTGCCAGGCTGAAGAGGGCCCTGAGGCTGCAGGGGTTCGCACGGAGGGTCCTGGGGTAGGGAGTGAGGGTTCAGGGGTTCGTTAGGGGACGCTGCGCCTGGGGTCTCCACCCCATGGGGGCTGTTCAGGGTCTCGTCCGAGGAGCTCCTCTCAGGGACGCCGGTGTGCCGAGATACGGACACGTCCAGCATTTCAGAGGAGGACAGGTCCTCTGTGTGGGATTCATCCATGTCATCATAACTCTCGGTGTCGTCCGCTATGCTGTTGTTGGTGCTAACAGAGACCTGGGCCAGGGTCACGCTAGTTATCTGGAAGCCACTCTTCTTTTTCACCTGAGACCCGGACTGGGGGAGGTTAAGGCTCAGGGGGTGGTGGTGCGGCCCAGGGGAGGAGGACCCAGCCTGGCTAGTTGACTGATAATCATCAGTGGGAATTACATTACTGCTACCTGCAGCAGACCCAGATACACCGCCACTACCGGTGGTGTTAGTGCCTCTTCTATTGTGGAAAGACATCTTCCTAGACCCAGAGGAATCTCCTGAAAAGTCCTGTTGATGCATTTCATGACCAACACGAAGCCAGTAACAGGGCAAAGTGGCTAGCTGTGTAGCTACTAATGCTAGATGGTTGTTATAGCCAGGCATAAATAACCTTGGCTAGTAACGTTCATGTAGTCAGAGGTTAGCATGCTAATAGTTACCTAATAGTTAGCCAACGGTGGCTAACGTGGCGTAGCAAGGTGACAGTCCCACAATAAATCACAAAGCAGGACGTCGATGTTATTTTGTGTTTTCAGTAGTTTTCACTCTGTAACTGCGTCTGGTAAGCTGTCGATATTGACGTGAATCAGAAGCCCTGTTGGCTCAGACATGGCCAGAACAACCAAGCTAGCTGTCTTCTAGCTAGCTGAAATGGAAGCTACGGAGAGGCGCGTATTGAACCTTTAAACACCGTCAAACACATCCTAAATATAATATGAATATCTCACTGGAAGAAATTATGAGGGAAATATGACAAGGTTAGTGGCAAATTCCGCGCCAGAAGCCGTAAGAGAGCAGCTCCATCGACGGCATCAGCAGACGTCGAGTCTTCTCGCCCAGCCTCTGGTTTGTTGTTGGGGAATTCAGTCAGACCCCCTGGAGAAACGGCCTCTAGCACAGCAACGTGTTTGAATCCATCTCCACGGTGTCTAGTTGGCCTAGTTGTATCCTCGTCCTCTCGCTTGGCCCCTTCGACACCAGAGCAGGACACAACGTTAGCGACCCAGACCTGGCTACGGTGCATTCCCTCAACTAGCCGTCGGTGGCGAGCTGCTGGAACAGTTGTTTCGCCTGGTTCAGCTACCAGGCGGTCCCTGTAATCACCTCTACACAAATAGCTTTACAAGGTGGAACTCTGTGCTTCCCACTCACATCAAATGACAACACATGTTCATATAATAAGCCATTTAGCAGACGCTTTTATCCAAATGAGCTTAGACATGCGTGCAGAAATCTTATGTAGGTGGACCCGGGAATCAAACCCACTACCCTGGCGTTTAAAAGCACCGTGCTCTACAAAGGAATCCAAGACGGATTGGTTAGGGTTAGACTGCAGGTAAGCAGCAGCAGTGGACCTTATATACTTTACAAAAATATACATGCAACAATTTGGAATATTTTACTCAGTCACAGTTCATAAGGAAATCAGTCAATTGAAATAAATTCATTAATCAAATCAAATTTTATTTGTCACATACACATGGTTAGCAGATGTTAATGCGAGTGTAGTGAAATGCTTGTGCTTCTAGTTCCGACCATGCAGTAGTATCTAACAAGTAATCTAACAATTTCACAACTACCTTATACACTTGACAGTAAAGGAATGAATACGAGTATGTACATATAAATATATGGATGAGCGATGGCTGACCGGCATAGGCAAGATGCAGTAGATGGTATAGAGTACAGTATATACATATGAAATGACCTGACTAGATCTTAAAAGGAACAATTGTCTAGACAGGGGTTTGAGTTACGAATTAACGGTTTATTAACCCAACTTCAACAGGCTACTGTTTGGCCGTAGCCCACGCCAAATAAATGCAAGATACCCCACAAACCAACCGTGAACTTCCCTTGTGAAGACCAGACGTAAGACGTAAGAGAGAGAACAATGGAAAACCTGGTCTTAACTTCCAATGCTCCATCCCCCTTCATGCCACTCCGCCAACCACCAGGATGCCCGGCATCAGAACATTCCAGGCATTCCTGTGATTGGCAGATAGCAGGTTGATTGGCATGTCGGACACCGTGAACACTGGGGTACTGGTAAGTACAAAACAACCAACTAAAAACCCATAACACACAGCTGTCTGTGCGGTTCGCTACAATATGATATGAGTAATGTAGGGTATGTAAACATTGTATAAAGTTGCATTGTTTAAAGTGGCTAGTGATACAAGCCCTAATGTATGGATTTCACATGACTGGGAATACAGACATGCATCTGTTGGTCACATACCTTAAATAAAAAGGTAGGGGCGTGGAATAGAAAATCAGTCAGTATCTGGTGTGACCACCATTTCCTTCATATAGAGTTGATCCGGCTGTTGATTCTGGCCTGTGGAATGTTGTCCCACTCCTCTTCAATGGCTGTGCAAAGTTGCTGGATATTGGTAGAAACTGGAACATTCTGTCGTACACGTCGATCCAGAGCATCCCAAACATGCTCAATGGGTGACATGTCTGGTGAGTATGCAGGCCATGCAAGAACTGGACATTTTCAGCTTCCAGGAATTGTGTACAGATCCTTGCGACATGGGGCCGTGCATTATCATGCTGAAACATGAGGTGATGGCGGTGGATGAATGGCACGACAATGGGCCTCAGGATCTCGTCACGGTATCTCTGTGCATTCAAATTGCCATTGATAAAATCCAGTTGTGTTCGTTGTCCTAGCATACCTGCCCATACCATAACCCCACCATGTTCACAACGTTGACATCAGAAAACCGCTCACCCACACAACGCCATACACGCTGTCTGCCATTTGCCCAGTACAGTTGAAACCGGGCTTCATCCTTGGAGATCACACTTCACCAGCATGCCAGTGGCCATCGAAGGGGAGCATTTGCCCACTTAAGTCGGTTATAACGCTAAACTGCAGTCAGGTCCAGACCCTGGTGCAGACGACGAGCACGCAGATGAGCTTCCCCGAGACAGTTTGACAGTTTGTGCAGAATTTCTTCGGTTGTGCAAACCCAGTTTCATCAGCTGTCCGGGTGGCTGGGCTCAGACGATCCCGCAGGCGAAGAAGCCGGATATGGAGGTCCTGGGCTGGTGTGGTTACATGTAGCCTGCGGTTGCGAGGCCGGTTGGACCTACTGCCATATTATTCTAAAACAACATTGGTGGCTTGTGGTAGAGAAATGAACATTCAGCTCTGGTGGACATTCCTGCAGATGCGTACCAATTGCACGCTCCCCCAAAACATGACATCTGTGGCATTGTGACAAAACTGCACATTTTAAAGTGGCCTTTTGTCACCAGCACAAGGTGCACTTGTGAAATGATCATGCTGTTTAATCAGCTTCTTGATATACCATACCTGTCAGGTGGATGGATTATCTTGGCAAAGGGATGTAAACACATTTGTTCACAAAATGAGAGAAATAAGCTTTTTGTGCGTATGGAACATTTCTGGGATCTTTTATTTCAGCTCCTGAAACATGGGACCAACACTTTACAGGTGGCGTTTTATTTTTGTTCAGTATAGCAATTTGGTACAAAGGATAGGGGGGAAACAAAGCCATCTACACCAGTATGATGCGTGCTAAAAGAGCCCCATGTGCACAGAACTTAATGTTTACCTCATGCATCATACCTGGATGATCACCCACATGACACTGATCCACCTTAGAGGCATGTTCCCTCTGCCCCTCCCCAGCCTGATCTCTTTCCCGCCCCAGCCTCAGGCAACAAGCTATAGCAATATAGCTGAATGATAAATAGGCAACGACAGGAGGTATGGTGTTGGACAGTCAAACCATGAGGGTAGGGAAAGAAGGGCTGAGAGCTGGAGTTAGGGCTGAGAGCTGGAGTTAGGGCTGAGAGCTGGACTAGAGCCCTATGCAGTACACTAGACTGGACTAGAGCCCTATGCAGTACACTAGGGTAGGGAAAAAAGAGTTAGGGCTGAGAGCTGTCAAAGCTCTTCCAGCATATCAACATCACCACATATCGTAAACATGTCGTATACAGCTGGAGAGAAGGGTGGAGGGGAGGGAATGGAAGGCGAGGGTTAGGGTGGAGGAGAGGGTTAGGTTGGAGGAGAGGGTTAGGTTGGAGGAGAGGGTTAGGTTGGAGGGTTAGGGTTAGGTTGGAGGGTTAGGGTGGAGGAGAGGGTTAGGTTGGAGGGTTAGGGTGGAGGAGAGGGTTAGGGTGGGGAGGGAATGGGAGGGTTACGGTGGAGGTAATGGAAGGGGAGGTTTAGGGTGGAGGAGAGGGTTAGGTTGGAGGGTTAGGGTGGAGGAGAGGGTTAGGGTGGAGGAGAGGGTTAGGTTGGAGGGTTAGGGTGGAGGAGAGGGTTAGGTTGGAGGGTTAGGGTGGAGGAGAGGGTTAGGTTGGAGGGTTAGGGTGGAGGAGAGGGTTAGGTTGGAGGAGAGGGTTAGGTTGGAGGGTTAGGGTGGAGGAGAGGGTTAGGTTGGAGGGTTAGGGTGGAGGAGAGGGTTAGGGTGGGGAGGGAATGGGAGGGGAGGTTTAGGGTGGAGGAGAGTTAGGGTGGAGGAGAGTTAGGGTGGGGAGGGAATGGGAGGGTTACGGTGGAGGTAATGGAAGGGGAGGTTTAGGGTGGAGGAGAGTTAGGGTGGAGGAGAGGGTTAGGGTGGGGAGAGTTAGGGTGGAGGGAATGGAAGGTGATGGTTAGGGTGGAGGGGAGGGTGGTTAGGGAAGGGTTAGGGTAGAGGGTCAAATAAAATAAAATGTTATTGGTCACAAACATGTTTAGCAGATGTTATTGCGCGTGTAGCGAAATGCTTGTGTTCCTAGCTCCAACAGAGCAGTATTATCTAGGGTGAAGGGGAGTGTTTGGGTAGGAAAAGCTGAGCTATGGAAAACATACACTGAAGCATGACACCAAAGGGTACCCAACAGGAAAACAGAGCACAGTCAAATATAAACTAGCTAACCCTAACCTTCTTTAAAATATAGACTTGAAGCCGATTAAGCGATCAAACATTAAAAGCTAGCTTGAATAGGTAGGTCTTTAGTTGTGTTTTAAACAATGAAATGTAAGCTGCCTCCTTGACATGTGCAGGTAGAGTTTTCCAGAGCTGAGGGGCCATGTGAGAAGCAGGGGTTGGAACCCAAATTACTTCCCAATCGTTTTGTTCTGAACAGAAGCATTATTTTGTCTGTTCAGTTTCACTGTGCCAACCACCAGAAAAAAGTTCTGAACCGGTTCGAACCCCAAAAAAGTTTAGGTTTATATCGTTCCTTTTTAAACCACCAAAATATTTTTTGGTACATTTACACTACCGGTCAAAAGTTTTACAACACCTCATTCAAGGGTTTTTCTTTATTTTGACCATTTTCTACATTGTAGAATAATAGTGAAGAAATTAAAACTATTAAATAACACATATGGAATCATGTAGTAACCAAAAGTGTTAAACAAATCAAAATTAGAATGAGATTCTTCAAATAGCCACCCTTTGCCTTGATGACAGCTTTGCACACTCTTGGCATTCTCTCAACCAACTTCACCTGGAATGCTTTTCCAACAGTCCTGATGGAGTTCCCACATATGCTGAGCACTTGTTGGCTGCTTTTCCTTCACTCTGCAGTTCGACTCATCCCAAATCATCTCAATTCGGTTGAGGTCAGGGGATTGCGGAGGCCAGGTCATCTGATGCAGCATTCCATCACTCCTTCTTGGTCAAATAGCCCTTACACAGCCTGGAGGTGTGTTGGGTCATTGTCCTGTTCAGGGACGTTGCTAGGCCTATTTTAGGGGGGATTTATTTAGTTAGGTTTACATAAAGTTGATGCAAAGAGTCAATATTTGCAGTGTCGACCCTTCTTTTTCAAGACCTCTGCAATCCGCCCTGGCATGCTGTCAATTAACTTCTGGGCCACATCCTGACTGATGGCAGCCCATTCTTGCATAATCAATGCTTGTAGTTTGTCAGAATTTGTGGGTTTTTGTTTGTCCACCCACCTCTTGAGGATTGACCACAAGTTCTCAATGGGATTAAGGTCTGGGGAGTTTCCTGGCCATGGACCCCAAATATCGATGTTTTGTTCCCCGAGCCACTTAGTTATCACTTTTGCCTTATGGCAAGGTGCTCCATCATGCTGGAAAAGGCATTGTTCGTCACCAAACTGTTCCTAGATGGTTGGGAGAAGTTGCTCTCGGACGATGTGTTGGAACCATTCTTTATTCATGGCTGTGTTCTTAGGCAAAATTGTGAGTGAGCCCACTCCCTTGGCTGAGAAGCAATCCCACACATGATTGGTCTCAGGATGCTTTACTGTTGGCATGACACAAGACTGATGGTAGCGCTCACCTTGTCTTCTCTGGACAAGCTTTTTTCCGGATGCTCCAAACAATCGGAAAGGGGATTCATCAGAGAAAATGACTTTACCCCAGTCCTCAGCAGTCCAATCCCTGTACCTTTTGCAGAATACCAGTCTGTCCCTGATGTTTTTCCTGAAGAGAAGGGGCTTCTTTGCTGCCCTTCTTGACACCAGGCCATCCTCCAAAAGTCTTCGCCTCACTGTGCGTGCAGATGCACTCACACCTGCCTGCTGCCATTCCTGAGCAAACTCTGTACTGGTGGTGCCCCAATCCCGCAGCTGAATCAACTTTAGGAGATGGTCCTGGCGCTTGCTGGACTTTCTTGGTCGCCCTGAAGCCTTCTTCACAACAATTGAACCGCTCTCCTTGAAGTTCTTGATGATCCGATAAATGTTTGATTTAGGTGCAATCTTACTGGCAGCAATATCCTTGCCTGTAAGGCACTTTTTGTGCAAAGCAATGATGACAGCATGTGTTTCTTTGCAGGTAACCATGGTTGACAGAGGAAGAACAATGATTCCAAGCACAACCCTCGTTTTGAAGCTGCCAGTCTGTTATTCAAACTCAATCAGCATAACAGAGTGATCTCCAGCCTTGTCCTCGTCAACACTCACACCTGTGTTAACGAGAGAATCACTGACATGATATCAGCTGGTCCTTTTGTGGAAGGGCTGAAATGCTTTTTGGGGATTCAGTTCATTTGCATGGCAAACAGGGACTTTGCAATTAATTGCAATTCATCTGATCACTCTTCATGACATTCTGGAGTATATGCAAATTGCCATCATACAAACTGAGGCAGCAGACTTTGTGAAAATCAATATTTGTGTCATTCTCAAAACTTTTGGCCACGACTGTATAATCGTAATACATACATGCAGACACATCATTGAAAGACTGGAATTTGATACTCCTGGTGTTGGATATGACTGGAACTTTATCTAGAAGACATTCATACCTGAACTGCACCTTTATTTGCCAAGGTAGAGGACATGATCAGTTAATATAAACTACTGGCACACAGCTCAGACACCCACGCATACCCCACAAGACATGCCACAAGAGGTCCCTTCACAGTCCAGAACAGACTATGGGAGGCACACAGCTCAGACACCCACGCATACCCCACAAGACATCCCTTCACAGTCCAAGTCCAGAACAGACTATGGGAGGCACACAATACTAAATATGACTATGTCAATAAAAGCCTTTGACACTTATGAAATGCTTTAATTATACTTCAGTATTCCATAGTTAGATCTGACAAAAATATCTAAAAGACACTGAAGCAGCAAACTAATATTTATATTAATATTTGTGTCATTCTCAAAACTTTTGGCCACGACTATGTTACCAGCCTCGAATCTGAACCACTGCTACTCGGAGCAGACTTGATGGATCGGTTACTCCCAATGATGGATTGGAAAACCAACCATGTATGGTCACAGGCCACAGTGCCTTCTCCACTGACCACACTGTCTTCCCCTAACGCTAGCTGCACGAGGGATATCTGTCAAAAGCACCCCTTGGGAACAAGACATTTCGAAACCTGTTGGTGCAGAATCCGATCCAAGGAGATTTTACGATAGACACATTCCATCAGCAAGCCTGACTGACCATTATTTTCATGATTTTGAGCCAACAGTCTCTGAATGAGCAACTTCCCTCCTCCTTGAAGTCGTGCAATACGGTAGTTGAGATGAACTTCTCTTGCCTTCCGGACACTTCCGCAAGCACTTCGGCCGTCTCAACAAGAAAAACATGGATGCGCAGAGTGAACTCTGCTTCCGATGATACATCTTCCTCTTTGTGGAGGACTGTCACCCCTTACAATGACACTAATGGCGTCGGTCCAGCAACTGACCCCATGCCTCCCACTGGTGAAACACTTTGCGATATCACAGACAGATATCCTCGTCTCAGCTCACAGACAGATATCCTCGTCTCAGCTCACAGACAGATATCCTCGTCTCAGTTTGCTGGTACTGAAGAGGTTGCCACACGCGGATGCGGTGGTGACTGTCAGGCCTCAACAGCCACTGAGCGTTTTGAAGCACAAACACCAGGAGATTTGGTTGAAAGGTTACAGCCACTCATAACGCGGCCGCTGACAACTCGTACATAGGGTCCGACCTTTTCGTTTGTGCATCGGATACCAACACCAACTGCTTGCGGGGGGTTCCGAGCCACAAAGGGGGAAATAGTAGCCCAGACCAATGATGAGCCTCATCGAGGTCGGTGGGGGGGTTGAGACTATGTGCAAGGCCACCAGAGCAGAAAACAAATCTAGTTGTAAACTCCCCTATGAGAACAGTGAGGAGCAGACAGGCCCCTAGACGGGGAGAATCTTAGAACACATCTAAGATATTACTGAGGTGTACCACACTGGTTGTAGAAGTCCAGTGGACTTCCACCTCCAAAACAAATGGCAAAAATAGCCATGCTTTGCCATGTGTAGGTTCAACTACAATACAACTAGTAAAATGCTCTAGTCATGTGTTCCTGTAGGATAACATTTCAGAATAAATCAGGACAACTGGTCCCCTTGAGTACCAGTACCAATGCTACCAGTCAGCCCAGCAACAATCAGTAAGAGGATAATCACGTGTATGTGACCAATAAAATTTGATTTGACAAGTTTCTGAATGTCCTTGAGTGGCCCAGCCAGAGCAGACTTGACATCTCTGGAGAGACCTGAAAATAGCTGTGCGGCAATGCTCCCCATCCAACCTGACAGAGCTTGAGAGGATCTGCAGAGAAGAATGGGAGAAACTCCCCAAATACAGGCGAGCCAAGCTTGTAGCATCATACCCAAGAAGACAAGGCTGTAATCACTGCCAAAGGTGCTTCAACAAAGTACTGAGTAAAGGGTCTGAATACTTATCAAATCAAACTTGATTTGTCACATGCACCAAAGCAAGAAAATAGACCAAATAAACTAAAGTAAAAAATAAAACCCTAACATAACAATAACGAGTCTATATACAGGGGGTACCGTGTCAGTGTGCAGGGGTACAGGTTAGTTACGGTAATTTGTACATGTAGGTAGGGGTGAAGTGACTGAGATATTTCAGTTTTGTATTTTGAATAAATGTGCACATATATCTAAACTTGTTTTTGGTTTGTCATTATGGGGTATCCTGTGTAGATGTATTAAATTGCTTTCCACTCAATGTTAGAATAAGGCTGTAACGTAACAAAATGTGGGAAAAGTCCAGGGGTCTGAATCCACCATAGCTGGAGTGAAGGGAAATACCTCGGACTGAGAAAATGGATTTAATCACTTAAGGACAAAGACTTGTGGGAAACAGCAGCTTTTAAAAAAGGCAGGGTGTTAAACCAGTGGAGAAATGAAATGTTTTATCAACATTGATACAACCTGATATTGTACACAATCTATTGGGTCTTTAACTGGTTATTAATAATACAGCAGGTTCCAGTATACTAAAACGGTTCATCTTCAACTCAAATACACAGTAGGATTTTTACACCATCATCAAGTCTCATTCCTAATCATAACAGATCAGCTGCTGGTCATTCTGAAATAACCTCTGTCTGGAGTTCTCTCCTCTAGTCTTTAAACGGTCAGGCTGATACATGGGTCCGTCTGGCCCTGGTAGATACAACGACAACTAAAAGTCCTAATATAATACAGTTTCTCCCCAAGCAGATTATTCCCCCTCTTCCTCCTTGACCCTCTTCTTCTTCTTCTTCTTCTTTGATGACTGTAAATCACAAGAAATAAATTAGTATGTTGGTTCAGACAGAACGCTTTAGATGAGCAGGAATATATCTTCTGGAGGCATGTCCCCATCAGCTACGTACTTCCTCTGTGGGAGAGATGGTCGCCTGCTCTTCCTCATCCTTTACGTCCATCGCCTCCTCCACTGCCTCGGCTTTCTTGGCCTTCTTTTTCTTCTTCTTGGGAGTTTCTTCTGCTGCCGTTGACGCCTCTGGTTCTGAATGAAAACAGAAAGCACCGTGAGACAAGAGAACTTCACAGACAGCTGAGAACCGGTCTCATGTTATGGATTGTGTTATATAACAGGATGGTGTATTACGGTCATGTTATGGATTGTGTTATATAACAGGACGGACGGTGTATTTCGGTCATGTTATGGATTGTGTTATATAACAGGATGGTGTATTTCGGTCATGTTATGGATTGTGTTATATAACAGGATGGTGTATTACGGTCATGTTATGGATTGTGTTATATAACAGGATGGTGCATTACGGTCATGTTATGGATTGTGTTATATAACAGGATGGTGCATTACGGTCATGTTATGGATTGTGTTATATAACAGGATGGTGTATTACGGTCATGTTATGGATTGTGTTATATAACAGGATGGTGTATTTCGGTCATGTTATGGATTGTGTTATATAACAGGATGGTGTATTACGGTCATGTTATGGATTGTGTTATATAACAGGATGGTGTATTACGGTCATGTTATGGATTGTGTTATATAACAGGATGGTGTATTACGGTCATGTTATGGATTGTGTTATATAACAGGACGGTGTATTTCGGTCATGTTATGGATTGTGTTATATAACAGGATGGTGCATTACGGTCATGTTATGGATTGTGTTATATAACAGGACGGTGTATTACGGTCATGTTATGGATTGTGTTATATAACAGGGCGGTGTATTACGGTCATGTTATGGATTGTGTTATATAACAGGGATGGTGTATTACGGTCATGTTATGGATTGTGTTATATAACAAGATGGATGGTGTATTACGGTCATGTTATGGATTGTGTTATATAACAGGAGACGGTGTATTACGGTCATGTTATGGATTGTGTTATATAACAGGACGGTGTATTACGGTCATGTTATGGATTGTGTTATATAACAAGATGGATGGTGTATTACGGTCATGTTATGGATTGTGTTATATAACAGGATGGTGTATTACGGTCATGTTATGGATTGTGTTATATAACAGGATGGTGTATTACGGTCATGTTATGGATTGTGTTATATAACAGGACGGTGTGTATTACGGTCATGTTATGGATTGTGTTATATAACAGGGCCAGGACGGTGTATTACGGTCATGTTATGAATTGTGTTATATAACAGGATGGTGTATTACGGTCATGTTATGGATTGTGTTATATAACAGGACGGACGGTGTATTACGGTCATGTTATGGATTGTGTTATATAACAGGATGGTGTATTACGGTCATGTTATGGATTGTGTTATATAACAGGATGGTGTATTACGGTCATGTTATGGATTGTGTTATATAACAGGATGGTGTATTACGGTCATGTTATGGATTGTGTTATATAACAGGATGGTGTATTACGGTCATGTTATGGATTGTGTTATATAACAGGATGGTGTATTACGGTCATGTTATGGATTGTGTTATATAACAGGATGGACGGTGTATTACGGTCATGTTATGGATTGTGTTATATAACAGGATGGACGGTGTATTACGGTCATGTTATGGATTGTGTTATATAACAGGACGGACGGTGTATTACGGTCATGTTATGGATTGTGTTATATAACAGGATGGTGTATTACGGTCATGTTATGGATTGTGTTATATAACAGGATGGTGTATTACGGTCATGTTATGGATTGTGTTATATAACAGGATGGTGTATTACGGTCATGTTATGGATTGTGTTATATAACAGGATGGACGGTGTATTACGGTCATGTTATGGATTGTGTTATATAACAGGATGGATGGTGTATTACGGTCATGTTATGGATTGTGTTATATAACAGGATGGACGGTGTATTACGGTCATGTTATGGATTGTGTTATATAACAGGATGGACGGTGTATTTCGGTCATGTTATATAACAGGATGGTGTATTACGGTCATGTTATGGATTGTGTTATATAACAGGATGGATGGTGTATTACGGTCATGTTATGGATTGTGTTATCAGTGTATTACGGTCATGTTATGGATTGTGTTATATAACAGGATGGGCGGTGTATTACGGTCATGTTATGGTCATGTTATATAACAGGATGGTGTATTACGGTCATGTTATGGATTGTGTTATATAACAGGATGGATGGTGTATTACGGTCATGTTATGGATTGTGTTATATAACAGGATGGTGTATTACGGTCATGTTATGGATTGTGTTATATAACAGGATGGTGTATTACGGTCATGTTATGGATTGTGTTATATAACAGGATGGTGTATTACGGTCATGTTATGGATTGTGTTATATAACAGGATGGATGGTGTATTACGGTCATGTTATGGATTGTGTTATATAACAGGATGGTGTATTACGGTCATGTTATGGATTGTGTTATATAACAGGACGGTGTATTACGGTCATGTTATGGATTGTGTTATATAACAGGACGGTGTATTACGGTCATGTTATGGATTGTGTTATATAACAGGACGGTGTATTACGGTCATGTTATGGATTGTGTTATATAACAGGATGGTGTATTACGGTCATGTTATGGATTGTGTTATATAACAGGATGGTGTATTATGTTAAGAGTTAGTCAACTGACCTTCCACAGGTTCTTTCTTGGGTTTCTTGGTTTTGACTGCCACCGGTGTGGCCACCTCTTCCTCCTCCACCTCCTCAAACTTCCTCTTCTTGGAAACAGAGGGGAGGGTGGAGTCTCCGGAGGGGTCGTACACCTTCACGTCACTATGGAGACATGACAGAACGTTAATTCCCAGCATAGTTGGTAATTAGTCGACAGTCGATTGGTCGAAAAACTGTTGGTCGACCAAGATGTGTTTTAGTCGAGCAGTAGCAAGTAAATATATTTATGGCACACGAGACAACTATGTAGATACTCCATTAACGCACCACTACTAATGACCTGTGGAGCTTCTCAAAAGGAATTTGTCACCTCAAAACAGCAAACAACCCGTTTTTACATCCATTGAGAATTACAAAAGTTCCTCAATGTATTTGAAAAATATTCCCAGCTCTCTCCTTTTTGATAACCACTCAGCGCGTATGGGGTTCGGGAGCTGATTTTATTACAACACAAAATACACATTTTAAAATTTCAACCAGTCCTTGGTCGAAATAACTGACAACTATCAGTCGATCAAGATTTGTCGGGGACAGAAGGTTAGCTACCAGAGAGGCGCGACAGAAGGTTAGTTAGCAGAGAGGCGACAGAAGGTTAGTTAGCAGAGAGACGAGAGAAGGTTAGTTAGCAGAGAGACGACAGAAGGTTAGTTAGCAGAGAGACGACAGAAGGTTAGTTAGCAGAGGCGACAGAAGGTTAGTTAGCAGAGAGGCGACAGAAGGTTAGTTAGCAGAGAGGCGACAGAAGGTTAGTTAGCAGAGAGACGAGACAGAAGGTTAGTTAGCAGAGAGACGAGACAGAAGGTTAGTTAGCAGAGAGACGACAGAAGGTTAGTTAGCAGAGAGACGACAGAAGGTTAGTTAGCAGAGACAGAAGGTTAGTTACCAGAGACAGAAGGTTAGTTACCAGAGACAGAAGGTTAGTTACCAGAGACAGAAGGTTAGTTAGCAGAGAGACGACAGAAGGTTAGTTAGCAGAGAGACGACAGAAGGTTAGTTACCAGAGACAGAAGGTTAGTTAGCCAATACAGTAATCTCCAGCTGTAACTCACCTCCTGTGTTGGTATTTGTCAGACTTCGCCATGGCTTTGCCTGTTCCACTGATCCTTCTGATCTGAAGGGAGAAACCAGGGTCAGCACAATACAAGGGGACCGGTAGAGTAGGGGACTAGCAGTGCGCGGGTAGGGGACTGGTAGGATATCACTGTTCATTAATACAAGCTCAGATGAGGTAGTGACTGAAAAGCATCAGGTAGTTTCAGGACTGTTGACATTAGTCATCATCATCACTGCTTGGCACCTCATGTGGTCTGGTTGTTTTGGGCCTCTAACAGTAAGGGGCAGAGAGCTACTTACTCCCTTCTCCTCTAGGTGGCGTAGTCTGGCCTCCAGCTTGGCACGGTTCTCAACTCCCATCTCAGCGTTTGTGTCCTCTCCCAGGGCATCGTAGCGGATCGCCAGAGATGCTTTGGCTGCCAGCATCCTGGAGATCTGAGAGGACAGATAGAAGCTTGATTAGAACATGATAGCAGTAGTGCAGTGTGAAGACATTCTACTTTAGTGATGGCTGGAACAAAAGCCTCACCTTGCCCTTGTTCTTGGCCGAGGTCTGTCCCACCAGAGAGGCGTGGTAGATGAGACCATATTTGGGCGTGTCTCTGCGTGTCTTCAGGGCTCTGAACAGGGCCTTCTCTGCTCCCAGGATCTGGACTGTGGAGGCCGGATGCTTGGCCAGGTTCAACAGGGACCCTGTCAGAGAGAACCAGAACATTTAGGAGCAGTTGGACTTTCCAGCTGCCTACTGCAGGTGTCCAGGTAAAAGGTTTTAATACAAGCTCAGATGAGGTAGTGACTGAAAAGCATCAGGTTTCAGGATTGTGACATATAGTCATCATAATCACTGCTTGTTTTGTGCTGTTGATTGGCTGTTATATCAGGACTCACCAGCATGTGAGATGAGCCGTGCCCCCACCAGCTCCCCCACCATGACAGTCAGGTTGGGAGCGATGGCCATCATCCTGTTCTTCAGATAGTCGTACAGCTGGGTGCGGTACTCTGTGATCTCTATCACCTGGTCACACAGGTGCATGATGTTTCCGATGTCCTCCTCCGACACCTCCGTTCCCATGGAGATCTCTGCAGCCAGTTTGACCTCTGCCTCCACCTCCTCAGGGAGATGTTCGGACAGGTCGGTGGTGGCCACGTTGGTACGAGCACCTATCTTCCGGACACTCTTGCAGTAGGCCAGGTTGTCAGTGATGATCTTTCCCACCTCGGGGAAGTGCCAGCCGTACCACTCCCTACAGCGCATGATGTAGTTGTTGAGCTCCTTGTCCAGGTCATCCAGCAGAGCTGCAGACCATAATACTAGTTACCCCGGTTACAGAGCTACACACATAATACTAGTTACCCCGGTTACAGAGCTACACACACCCTAATACTAGTTACCCCGGTTACAGAGCTACACACATAATACTAGTTACCCCGGTTACAGAGCTACACACACCCTAATACTAGTTACCCCGGTTACAGAGCTACACACACCCTAATACTAGTTACCCCGGTTACAGAGCTACACACACCATAATACTAGTTACACCTGTCTACAGATAATCAAGGGGTTTCATTTGTCTGTATAAAAGCATCCTTGTTTTATGTTGTCCCTTTACATGGACAGGGATGAGCAACCGGCTCCACTGGCCCACCTTCTGTGGGAGTCTCGCCCTGACCCTACTGTGGGAGTCTCGCCCTGACCCTACTGTGGGAGTCTCGCCCTGACCCTACTGTGGGAGTCTCGCCCTGACCCTACTGTGGGAGTCTCGCCCTGACCCTACTGTGGGAGTCTCGCCCTGACCCTACTGTGGGAGTCTCGCCCTGACCCTACTGTGGGAGTCTCACCTTAACCCTAAGAGTTAGAATCAAATTATTATTCTATTATCCATTCTGTGGCAAGGTTGGGCCCTCATGAGGTTTTTAACTAACTAACCCTGGCCTAACCCTAAGAGGAGGTACTTACAGATGGCTTGAACGATCATGGTATCCACTTTGTCAGGGCTGAACTTCAGCTTGTAACGGGACAAACTGAGGAAACAGAAACAGATCAGGATCTGCCATAGCAGCCTTTCAGGTCTTCTATGAATACGACAGAGGTGCTGCCTCAGGGGTAGTGACGAATGCTGAGGAAATCCACACGAGGTTTCAGACAGCATGATATAATCACCGGCAACACACACACACTACATATTAATGGAAGTCAATTATAAAGTGTTTGTAATGTCTTTCATTATAAGACTAGTTGGGTCATCTAATGGGATCCTAATGAATCCAAAACACTAAGTGGTGTGTGTTGGACCCTACCTGTGAGCCAGGCCCAGTGACATGGCGCTGATCTCCCTGGGGGGCAGCCCAGTGATCAGGGCCTCCATCTGTGTCCTGATACCTCTCATCAGTTCCGCCACCGCAGGGCTGTGGACACAGCTCAGGTTCAACTTCTCCTTGATGACGCCTCCCAGTTTAGCGTCGCTGATGGCCAGCTGTTCATGGGCTTCTTTAGCCACCACTTTCTTCAGGACCTTCTTCAGACTCTTCCCAATCTTCCCTTCTGTCATGGCAGTGGCCGCTGGGCAGGAGAGAAGATACGGTATAGTTCCAACATCAAGACAGGAGAGAAGAGACGGTATAGTTCCAACATCAAGACAGGAGAGAAGAGACGGTATAGTTCCAACATCAAGACAGGAGAGAAGAGACGGTATAGTTCCAACATCAAGACAGGAGAGAAGAGACGGTATAGTTCCAACATCAAGACAGGAGAGAAGAGACGGTATAGTTCCAACATCAAGACAGGAGAGAAGAGACGGTATAGTTCCAACATCAAGACAGGAGAGAAGAGACGGTATAGTTCCAACATCAAGACAGGAGAGAAGAGACGGTATAGTTCCAACATCAAGACAGGAGAGAAGATACGGTATAGTTCCAACATCAAGACAGGAGAGAAGATACGGTATAGTTCCAACATCAGGAGAGAAGAGACGGTATAGTTCCAACATCAGGAGAGAAGAGACGGTATAGTTCCAACATCAGGAGAGAAGATACGGTATAGTTCCAACATCAGGAGAGAAGAGACGGTATAGTTCCAACATCAGGAGAGAAGATAGCGGTATAGTTCCAACATCAGGAGAGAAGAGAAGCGGTATAGTTCCAACATCAAGACAGGAGAGAAGATACAGTATAGTTCCAACATCAAGACAGGAGAGAAGATACGGTATAGTTCCAACATCAAGACAGGAGAGAAGAGACGGTATAGTTCCAACATCAGGAGAGAAGAGACGGTATAGTTCCAACATCAGGAGAGAAGATACGGTATAGTTCCAACATCAGGAGAGAAGATACGGTATAGTTCCAACATCAAGACAGGAGAGAAGATACGGTATAGTTCCAACATCAAGACAGGAGAGAAGATACGGTATAGTTCCAACATCAAGACAGGAGAGAAGATACGGTATAGTTCCAACATCAGGAGAGAAGAGACGGTATAGTTCCAACATCAGGAGAGAAGAGACGGTATAGTTACAACATCAGGAGAGAAGAGACGGTATAGTTCCAACATCAGGAGAGAAGAGACGGTATAGTTCCAACATCAGGAGAGAAGAGACGGTATAGTTCCAACATCAAGACACAGGACATTAGTATTATGTATTCATTCATAGAATCAACGTCTGTTGTACGGAGGGTGAGTGCAATACAACTGGCTGCAGTCAGTGTTTGTTATGATGGTCTCAGTGTTAGGGTCAGGGGTTAGCTGTGGTCTCAGTGGTTAGGGTCAGGGTTAGGGGTCAGCTGTGGTCAGGGTCAGCTGTGGTCTCAGTGGTTAGCTGTGGTAGTGACCAGTACTGCTGAATGACCACATGGTTGACACCTAAAGGGGTGTGCATGCTTCCCATCCCCAACAGTTGAGAATAGTTAGTGCATATCTTAGGAAACGTTTTTGTTTGGTCTTCAGTCAGGTTTTTTTCAGCTGTTCGTGCACACTGCAACGATACTCGTTTTCATTCACATTTTCTAACTTCAGAAATACCACACAGCTTTCCTAGATGTAAAACTGCATGACTAAAATCATCGGCAAAAACAAAAATATATGACATTTCTTGAGCCACCTTCGATTAATTAATTCTGACTAGTTTGAGGAAGTGTATACTGGCTACGGATTCTCAAGACGGACAAACACTACTATTGCCGCTTTTCTCATTTTTCAAGTGAAGGTCTTTTAAGGGAGTATGCCAGCACACTTTGTTCACATAGCCGAAGCCTTAACTTCTTAGGGAGTAGCGCACGAGGTGACCGTTTTGGAGAGCCTGGCGTGCACAAAGTAAAATGCCTCCCATTTAGGCCCAGAAATAGGATATACACATATTTAGTACCATTGGATAGGAAACACTCTGAATTTTCCAAAAGTGTTAACCATTTGTCTGTGAGTAAAACAGAACGCATATGGCAGGCGAAACCGAGGAATTTCTGTCCTGGAAAAAGTGATTGACACATTGCTCATTTGGAACCCCTCCCTTATGAAAATGCCCATATAAGGGCATATGAATGCAGTACCCATCGCTTCCTCTGGATGTCAGTCTCCAGACACTGTTCAGATTTTTATTAGATGCATTAGAGCAGAGAAGAGGAATCAGGAAGCGTCCCCTCAGATGTCCTATACAAGACAGCGCGCTCCCGCCAGGCTCGTCCTTTGTTTTTTTTACGTTCTTATCGCCCAGTTTATATTCCGCTTGAATTATTATAGTAAATATACGTAAGTGTTCCTAAGGATACATTTAAAACTATGTTTGATTGTTCTTGGACCAGTTTATAGGTATAAGATGAACGAGTTTGCGTCACGTTTCAATGGAGGTGTGGAGGCTGTAGTTTCAGAATATAGACGCCCGAACCAAACGGAGATTTATGGATATAATACATTACTTTTTCTAACAAAAGAACCATGGATTGTCTTCGTTGGACACTTGGGAAGCCCTCAGCAGAAGTTCTTCAACAGGTAATTGATTTGTTTTCGCTGTGAAATGTGTTTTGTGTGAACCGTGAAGGCTAATGAATTCATGGTAATGGGAAAAATAGTAAAGGTGCTACCCTCAATCAAATGTGGTGCTTTCGCCGTAAAGCCTTTTTGAAATCTGACAACGCTGTGATATTGCCAAGAAGCAGAGCTTTTGATGAGTATGAAACACTTGTATATTGGTGCATGTTTAATAATTCAACTTTTGGATTTTGAATTTGGCGCCTTGCATTTCACCTGGTAGTGTCGGGAGTGGGGCCCCAGCGCACCTTGATGCTCCTTAAGAGGTTATTAACCCTGACAGGCCGGGTGCACTAACTGGTACACTATAGTGAGGAGCAACAACAGGAGGTGAGAGTATTCTGTCTCCCTGCCACTATAGCGAGGAGCAACAACAGGAGGTGAGAGTATTCTGTCTCCCTGCCACTATAGCGAGGAGCAACAACAGGAGGTGAGAGTATTCTGTCTCCCTGCCACTATAGTGAGGAGCAACAACAGGAGGTGAGAGTATTCTGTCTCCCTGCCACTATAGTGAGGAGCAACAACAGGAGGTGAGAGTATTCTGTCTCCCTGCCACTATAGCGAGGAGCAACAACAGGAGGTGAGAGTATTCTGTCTCCCTGCCACTATAGCGAGGAGCAACAACAGGAGGTGAGAGTATTCTGTCTCCTGCCACTATAGCGAGGAGCAACAACAGGAGGTGAGAGTATTCTGTCTCCCTGCCACTATAGCGAGGAGCAACAACAGGAGGTGAGAGTATTCTGTCTCCCTGCCACTATAGCGAGGAGCAACAACAGGAGGTGAGTATTCTGTTTACCTGCCAAAGCCTCTGTTGTGTCCTGGAATTTCTCAAAGTGCTTCAACTTCACCCTGGAAGGAGAAATGGTGGCAACATGTTATTTGTGCTGATAATGTGTAATATTACTGTTCAACGTATTCCCTCGATTCTCAACACTCCTCTCCAGACATGGGACCAAAACTCACACTTTGTTGGCCTTCTCCGGGGTCTCGAACTCCTTCCATAAACTGTCCACCTCTTGGAGCTTTGACTCGTCGAGGACCTGGAACAAAGACAGGTTTAGGGTCTATCAAGGACACGGGCATACCAGACATTAGTTGCATTTAACTCAACTCGGTTTCCATGTGTTGTCATTCAAGCCCTGTCGACTGGGTCATGATCGGTAAAGGGTGAGCATGGCAAGCCAGCACGCGGTCCTTCCCGTTATGCTAACGAGGCTAGGAAGAATAGCCTCATTTAAATGTTGGCTAAGCATGGGCAACTAATAAATAATTACACTTGGAAAATAGAACGGGTTCAAATAGTTGCAGAATTACAGAAGCCAAGCCCAAGGCAGCGAAGTATCTGTATATGCAGCAGCTGTAGGGAAGTTAGCGTGCTACCTTGCCACATGCAACGTGGCTGCTCCACTATGAGAGGGCCCGGAGCGGGGAAAGGGCCGCATGCCAGAACCACCACCACCACCACCATGCAACGTGGCTGCTCCACTATGAGAGGGCCCGGAGCGGGGAAAGGGCCGCATGCCAGAACCACCACCACCACCACCATGCAACGTGGCTGCTCCACTATGAGAGGGCCCGGAGCGGGGAAAGGGCCGCATGCCAGAACCACCACCACCACCACCATGCAACGTGGCTGCTCCACTATGAGAGGGCCCGGAGCGGGGAAAGGGCCGCATGCCAGAACCACCACCACCTACATAGAGAAGCCATGTGTCCTCTGAACAATGTCACGGCTCGACATTACTCCTAATATCTAGCTACTCCAGGAAAACAACGCATGTAGCTAGATGCACCGCGAACCAGCTTCTATGGTTGGAAATGGCATGCATCCATCAACAAATTATTACAATACAACTTTAGCTAAATACTCACTTTAAATATTGCATAACCAGCAGCGGTTTCAAATAAAACAAGCATGTCTGAGTGTTTTCCCCAAGTTGAAAGGCCAAACCAAGTAGTCTCCTAGAGATCCTAACGAGTCACCACGCTGTTCCGACTGAACCCGGTTGCACGCGGTGGTCGGTGGGGCTCACCGGGAATCCCGTTCTCTTCAACATCGCGAGAAGTTGCAGAGTGAACTATTGGAGAAAACCAATCAGACTATTTTGGTCGCGTACCGCGGACACGTGTTTTCCAAAACGATACACCCCCCCCAAAATAAGACAGGAATGAATCAAATAAAAAGGGTTATCAGTTTACTGTCACATACACCGGTTAGTTGTTTTACAGGGTCAGCTATAGTAGCATGGAGCCCCTTTAGCAAATTAGGGTTAGATGCCTTGCTCAAGGGCACATTGTAGGCTTAGGTATTCAAAACCGAGAACTTTCTGTTACAGGCCCAACATGAACCACTAGGCTAGCTAGTCCGGAAGGTAAACATATATGGATATGATGGTGCATATAGACATTATGGACAGTATATAGAAAAGGTGTACAGCAGTAGTTATATAGGATGAACCATGACTAGAATACAGTATATACATATGAAGTGGACAGCAGTAGTTATATAGGATGAGACTAGAATACAGTATATACATATGAAGTGGACAGCAGTAGTTATATAGGATGAACCATGACTAGAATACAGTATATACATATGAAGTGGACAGCAGTAGTTATATAGGATGAGACTAGAATACAGTATATACATATGAAGTGGACAGCAGTAGTTATATAGGATGAACCATGACTAGAATACAGTATATACATATGAAGTGGACAGCAGTAGTTATATAGGATGAACCATGACTAGAATACAGTATATACATATGAAGTGGACAGCAGTAGTTATATAGGATGAGACTAGAATACAGTATATACATATGAAGTGGACAGCAGTAGTTATATAGGATGAACCATGACTAGAATACAGTATATACATATGAAGTGGACAACAGTAGTTATATAGGATGAGACTAGAATACAGTATATACATATGAAGTGGACAGCAGTAGTTATATAGGATGAACCATGACTAGAATACAGTATATACATATGAAGTGGACAGCAGTAGTTATATAGGATGAACCATGACTAGAATACAGTATATACATATGAAGTGGACAGCAGTAGTTATATAGGATGAACCATGACTAGAATACAGTATATACATATGAAGTGGACAGCAGTAGTTATATAGGATGAACCATGACTAGAATACAGTATATACATATGAAGTGGACAGCAGTAGTTATATAGGATGAACCATGACTAGAATACAGTATATACATATGAAGTGGACAACAGTAGTTATATAGGATGAACCATGACTAGAATACAGTATATACATATGAAGTGGACAGCAGTAGTTATATAGGATGAACCATGACTAGAATACAGTATATACATATGGAAGTGGACAGCAGTAGTTATATAGGATGAACCATGACTAGAATACAGTATATACATATGAAGTGGACAGCAGTAGTTATATAGGATGAACCATGACTAGAATACAGTATATACATATGAAGTGGACAGCAGTAGTTATATAGGATGAGACTAGAATACAGTATATACATATGAAGTGGACAGCAGTAGTTATATAGGATGAACCATGACTAGAATACAGTATATACATATGAAGTGGACAGCAGTAGTTATATAGGATGAACCATGACTAGAATACAGTATATACATATGAAGTGGACAACAGTAGTTATATAGGATGAGACTAGAATACAGTATATACATATGAAGTGGACAGCAGTAGTTATATAGGATGAACCATGACTAGAATACAGTATATACATATGAAGTGGACAGCAGTAGTTATATAGGATGAACCATGACTAGAATACAGTATATACATATGAAGTGGACAGCAGTAGTTATATAGGATGAGACTAGAATACAGTATATACATATGAAGTGGACAGCAGTAGTTATATAGGATGAACCATGACTAGAATACAGTATATACATATGAAGTGGACAGCAGTAGTTATATAGGATGAACCATGACTAGAATACAGTATATACATATGAAGTGGACAGAATACAGTAGTTATATAGGATGAGACTAGAATACAGTATATACATATGAAGTGGACAGTGGACAGCAGTAGTTATATAGGATGAACCATGACTAGAATACAGTATATACATATGAAGTGGACAGCAGTAGTTATATAGGATGAACCATGACTAGAATACAGTATATACATATGAAGTGGACAACAGTAGTTATATAGGATGAGACTAGAATACAGTATATACATATGAAGTGGACAGCAGTAGTTATATAGGATGAACCATGACTAGAATACAGTATATACATATGAAGTGGACAGCAGTAGTTATATAGGATGAACCATGACTAGAATACAGTATATACATATGAAGTGGACAGCAGTAGTTATATAGGATGAGACTAGAATACAGTATATACATATGAAGTGGGTAAAACAGTATGTAAATCTTATTAAAGTGACCAGTGTTCAATCACTATGTACATAGGGCAGATATAATTCTACATGAGTTAGGTTTTATAAACTGCATGAGTTATGGTACATTTTCATTATGCCTAAATCGTTGTTACTTCAAATAATTATATTATCGAATTGTTTTTTGGTTGGCGTAAACTAGCGGATATGACGTTCAGTCTGGTGAACACGCTTTGCAGACGTAAAGTTGTCGCGTTCATGTGCCAGTCGGAACTAGGAAACTCTGAGATGTCCGACTTGTGAACTGGTTGAAAGGACACGTGTTTAATAGTACAACAGGACTTGTATAGTCGGACATCTCAGAGTTTCCTAGTTACGACTGGCACATGAACGCAGCAACTGGAGCAGAAACACACGCGTGTCGTAGCGGTTCTTAATGTACCTCAGTGGTCGTAGCTAGACAAACATTTATACAAACCAATTTCATCGACACAACATTGAAGAAGAGGCGCCACCTACATGATGAATGATTTCGGAAGCTACCCTCCGCCGACCTTCGGCTCTGCTCCTCCCGGTCCGACGGTGAGACCGCCGTTCCATCCACCTCCAAGCAACTTCCAGCCCCGTATGTGGAACTGGTACGAGCCACCGTCCGAGCCGTGGAGCTACAACGGCCAGGGAGAACAGTGGAGCGGCGGCCCCGGACCAGGTCGACCCAGAGGCTCATATGGTGAGAGTTCTACTACTACTACTAACTAGGAGAGTTATGGTGCTATCGGCGGCCTGGGAAAGAGGCTTCTTTCACCGTCCATAGGTTGACACGTGCCTGGCTGAGAGCCCCTGGTGGACTATTACCTCTACCAATCAGGTCTAACCCGGTTACCTCTACCAATCAGGTCTAACCCTATTACCTCTACCAATCAGGTCTAACCCTGTTACCTCTACCAATCAGGTCTAACCCGGTTACCTCTACCAATCAGGTCTAACCCTGTTACCTCTACCAATCAGGTCTAACCAGTTACCTCTACCAATCAGGTCTAACCCTGTTACCTCTACCAATCAGGTCTAACCCGGTTACCTCTACCAATCAGGTCTAACCCGGTTACCTCTACCAATCAGGTCTAACCCGGTTACCTCTACCAATCAGGTCTAACCCTGTTACCTCTACCAATCAGGTCTAAGCCGGTTACCTCTACCAATCAGGTCTAACCCTGTTACCTCTACCAATCAGGTCTAACCCGGTTACCTCTACCAATCAGGTCTAACCCTGTTACCTCTACCAATCAGGTCTAACCCTGTTACCTCTACCAATCAGGTCTAACCCGGTTACCTCTACCAATCAGGTCTAACCCTGTTACCTCTACCAATCAGGTCTAACCCTGTTACCTCTACCAATCAGGTCTAACCCTGTTACCTCTACCAATCAGGTCTAACCCTGTTACCTCTACCAATCAGGTCTAACCCTGTTACCTCTACCAATCAGGTCTAACCCTGTTACCTCTACCAATCAGGTCTAACCCTATTACCTCTACCAATCAGGTCTAACCCTGTTACCTCTACCAATCAGGTCTAAGCCTGTTACCTCTACCAATCAGGTCTAAGCCTGTTACCTCTACCAATCAGGTCTATTGAAGTCAACTCTGATGATGCCATTTAGTGGGTTAGGTCTGTAGGGCTGACCAAGCTTGGCCCAGTATAATGTACATCTATAATTTGGGCTAGGTTGAACCAGTATCTGGGCAGGGGAGATGCTGGTTCAGGGCTAGGTCGAACCAGTATCTGGGCAGGGGAGATGCTGGGTCGAACCAGTATCTGGGCAGGAGATGCTAGGTTGAACCAGTATCTGGGCAGGGAGATGCTGGTTCAGGGCTAGGTCGAACCAGTATCTGGGCAGGAGATGCTGGTTCAGGGCTAGGTCGAACCAGTATCTGGGCAGGGAGATGCTGGAGTCGAACCAGTATCTGGGCAGGGAGATGCTGGGTCGAACCAGTATCTGGGCAGGGGAGATGCTGGTTCAGGGCTAGGTCGAACCAGTATCTGGGCAGGGGAGATGCTGGTTCAGGGCTAGGTCGAACCAGTATCTGGGCAGGGGAGATGCTGGGTCGAACCAGTATCTGGGCAGGGGAGATGCTGGGTCGAACCAGTATCTGGGCAGGGGAGATGCTGGGTGAACCAGTATCTGGGCAGGGAGATGCTAGGTCGAACCAGTATCTGGGCAGGGAGATGCTAGGTCGAACCAGTATCTGGGCAGGGAGATGCTGGTCGAACCAGTATCTGGGCAGGGAGATGCTAGGTCGAACCAGTATCTGGGCAGGGGAGATGCTAGGTCGAACCAGTATCTGGGCAGGGGAGATGCTAGGTCGAACCAGTATCTGGGCAGGGGAGATGCTAGGCCTAACCAGTATCTGGGCAGGGGAGATGCTAGGTCGAACCAGTATCTGGGCAGGGGAGATGCTAGGTCGAACCAGTATCTGGGCAGGGGAGATGCTAGGTGAACCAGTATCTGGGCAGGGGAGATGCTAGAGTCGAACCAGTATCTGGGCAGGGGAGATGCTAGAGTCGAACCAGTATCTGGGCAGGGGAGATGCTAGGTCGAACCAGTATCTGGGCAGGGGAGATGCTGGAGTCGAACCAGTATCTGGGCAGGGGAGATGCTAGGTCGAACCAGTATCTGGGCAGGGGAGATGCTGGTTCAGGGCTAGGTCGAACCAGTATCTGGGCAGGAGATGCTGGGTCGAACCAGTATCTGGGCAGGGGAGATGCTGGAGTGAACCAGTATCTGGGCAGGGAGATGCTGGAGTCGAACCAGTATCTGGGCAGGGGAGATGCTAGGTCGAACCAGTATCTGGGCAGGGGAGATGCTAGGTCGAACCAGTATCTGGGCAGGGGAGATGCTAGGTCGAACCAGTATCTGGGCAGGGGAGATGCTAGGTCGAACCAGTATCTGGGCAGGGAGATGCTGGTTCAGGGCTAGTCGAACCAGTATCTGGGCAGGGGAGATGCTGGTTCAGGGCTAGGTCGAACCAGTATCTGGGCAGGGGAGATGCTGGGTGAACCAGTATCTGGGCAGGGGAGATGCTGGGTCGAACCAGTATCTGGGCAGGGGAGATGCTGGGTCGAACCAGTATCTGGGCAGGGGAGATGCTGGGTCGAACCAGTATCTGGGCAGGGGAGATGCTGGGTCGAACCAGTATCTGGGCAGGGGAGATGCTGGAGTCGAACCAGTATCTGGGCAGGGAGAGATGCTGGAGTGAACCAGTATCTGGGCAGGGAGATGCTAGGTCGAACCAGTATCTGGGCAGGGGAGATGCTAGGTCGAACCAGTATCTGGGCAGGGGAGATGCTAGGTCGAACCAGTATCTGGGCAGGGGAGATGCTAGGTCGAACCAGTATCTGGGCAGGGAGATGCTAGGTCGAACCAGTATCTGGGCAGGGAGATGCTAGGTCGAACCAGTATCTGGGCAGGGGAGATGCTAGGTCGAACCAGTATCTGGGCAGGGGAGATGCTGGTTCTCTTCTCCTGCATCATTAACAGAAGAGTCCGGTTGGTGATGACTGAACTGCACCCAGCACTAGGCAACATGTCATAATGTTGTTGTATTGCCCTTTGACCCACAGGCCAGAAGTTCCATGGTGGACATGGAGGCGGAAGGCAGGACTATGGTCGTCCCAGCAACCATGGGAAAAAGGTAGGAAATCCACCATCAAACCAAAAGCCCTGTCTGTGATATATCTACAGGGAACTGCCAGAATAATGACAACAGTAGAGGAAATGAGGGATACAAAGTGAGTGTATAAACCATTAAGAACCCTCCC
The DNA here is from genome assembly GCA_030435695.1 of Brachymystax lenok tsinlingensis. NCBI lineage: Eukaryota > Metazoa > Chordata > Actinopteri > Salmoniformes > Salmonidae > Brachymystax > Brachymystax lenok. Next base: position 50,122,561 of record CM059814.1, read on the forward strand.
TCTTTGCCCTCAGAACAGCCTCAGTTTGTCCAGAGCGTTCCACAGGGATGCTGACCCATGTTGACTCCAATGCTTCCCATAGTTGTCAAGTTGGGTGGTGGACAATTCTTTATATTCACAGGAAACGGTTGAGTGTGAAAAGCCCAGCAGCGTTGCGGTTCTTGACACCAACCTGTGCGCCTGGCACCAACTATTTTGTCTTGCCCATTCACCCTCTGAAAAGGCTTAAAAATCCTTCTTTAACCCGTCTCCTCCCCTTCATGGATGTTGGTACACAGACCCACTGGCCCCACCCCAGTCAGTTGGCCATCTGTCTTAGACAGTGTAACACTCTCCAATAGGGTGACTGACTGATTTGACTGTAATGGGTTGAAATGTTTCTCTTTCCAGCAGAAAAAAGAACCCGTGTTTTCACATTTCTGTGACCCGTGTGACAGAGGCTTCAAAAACCAAGACAAGTTTGTCCAACATGTCTCTGAACATGTCAAGGTAACCGATTCCCCTGATCCAATGATTCTGATTTGACACGAGGTGATGAACTGAATGTGATGACATCAGGGTTCCAAGTTTCAAATAACATTTTATTTGTCACATGAGCCTAATAAAACAGGTGTAGACCTTACAGTGAAATGCCGAATACAACAGGTGTAGACCTTACAGTGAAATGCTGAATACAACAGGTGTAGACCTTACAGTGAAATGCTGAATACAACAGGTGTAGACCTTACAGTGAAATGCTGAATACAACAGGTGTAGACCTTACAGTGAAATGCTGAATACAACAGGTGTAGACCTCACAGTGAAATGCTGAATACAACAGGTGTAGACCTCACAGTGAAATGCTGAATACAACAGGTGTAGACCTTACAGTGAAATGCTGAATACAACAGGTGTAGACCTCACAGTGAAATGCTGAATACAACAGGTGTAGACCTTACAGTGAAATGCTGAATACAACAGGTGTAGACCTTACAGTGAAATGCTGAATACAACAGGTGTAGACCTCACAGTGAAATGCTGAATACAACAGGTGTAGACCTTACAGTGAAATGCTGAATACAACAGGTGTAGACCTCACAGTGAAATGCTGAATACAACAGGTGTAGACCTTACAGTGAAATGCTGAATACAACAGGTGTAGACCTCACAGTGAAATGCTGACTTACGAGCCCCTAACCGACAATGCAGTTAATAAGGATAAGAGATTAAAGAGCAGCAGTAAAATAACAGTGAGACTATATACAGGGGGATACTGGTACAGAGTCAATGTGCGGGGGCACCGGTTAGTTGAGATAATATGTAGGTAGAGTTATTAAAGTGACTATGCATAGATGACAACAGAGAGTAGCAGCTGTGTAAAAGAGAGGGGGCAATGCAAATAGTCTGGGTAGCCATTTGATTAGCTGTTCAGGAGTCTTATGGCTTGGGGTAGAAGCTGTTTAGAAGCCTCTTGGACAATTTGTAGGGCCTTCCTCTGACACCGCCTGGTATAGAGGTCCTGGATGGCAGGAAGCTTGGCCCCAGTGCTGTACTGCGGCATTCGCACTACCCTCTGTAGTGCCTTGCGGTCGGAGGCCGAGCAGTTTCCATACCAGGCGGTGATGCAACCAGTCAGGATGCTCTCGATGGTGCAGCTGTAGAATCTTTTGAGGACCCATGCCAAATCTTTTCAGTCTCCTGAGGGGGAATAGGTTTTGTTGTGCCTCTTCACGTGTGCTTGGACCTGTTCCAGAGAAAGCAGTTCCAATGTTAGTCTACCTTCAGTAAAACAGGCAGAGCATTGGGTTAGTCTACCTTCAGTAAAACAGGCAGAGCATTGGGTTAGTCTACCTTCAGTAAAACAGGCAGAGCATTGGGTTAGTCTACCTTCAGTAAAACAGGCAGAGCATTGGGTTAGTCTAGCTTCGGTAAAACAGGCAGAGCATTGGGTTAGTCTGGCTTGGTAAAACAGGCAGAGCATTGGGTTAGTCTAGCTTCGGTAAAACAGGCAGAGCATTGGGTTAGTCTAGCTTCGGTAAAACAGGCAGAGCATTGGGTTAGTCTAGCTTTAGTAAAACAGGCAGAGCATTGGGTTAGTCTACCTTCAGTAAAAGAGACTTCTGTTTCATAGTGCTCGGTTGAAGACTGCAGCTTCACCGCTCATGAGAAGCTGGTCAACATTCACTGGAAAAATGTAAGTAGACCGCCACCCTCAGCTATTACCCATCAACCCCTCTCATCTATATAGAACCAAGCAATAACCTCTTACTGTATATGTTTTATGTCATCTTTATTTAACTAGGCAAGTCTAACATTCTTATTTACAATGACGGCCTAGCAAAAGGCCTCCTGCGGGGACTGGGGCCTGGGATTAAAAAGAAATACAATATAAATATAGGACAAAACACACATCACAACGAGAGAGACAACACTACATAAAGAGAGACCTAAGACAACAACAAAGCAAGGCAGCAACACATGGCAACATGGTAGCAACACAACATGGTACAAACATTATTGGGCCCAGTCAACAGCACAAACGCCAAGAAGGTAGACAACAGTACATCACACAAAGCAGCCACAACTGTCAGTAAGAGTGTTGCTTCTATACATGTATAGAACCATGCTGTTTAACCCGACTCCTCCTGTCCCGTCTCCTGTAGAACCATGCCGTTTAACCCGACTCCTCCTGTCCCGTCTCCTATAGAACCGTGCCGTTTAACCCGACTCCTCCTGCCCCGTCTCCTATAGAACCATGCTGTTTAACCCGACTCCTCCTGTCCCGTCTCCTGTAGAACCATGCTGTTTAACCCGACTCCTCCTGTCCGTCTCCTATAGAACCATGCCGTTTAACCCGACTCCTCCTGTCCCGTCTCCTATAGAACCATGCTGTTTAACCCGACTCCTCCTGTCCCGTCTCCTATAGAACCATGCCGTTTAACCCGACTCCTCCTGTCCCGTCTCCTATAGAACCATGCCGTTTAACCCGACTCCTCCTGTCCCGTCTCCTGTAGAACCATGCTGTTTAACCCGACTCCTCCTGTCCCGTCTCCTATAGAACCATGCTGTTTAACCCGACTCCTCCTGTCCCGTCTCCTGTAGAACCATGCTGTTTAACCCGACTCCTCCTGTCCCGTCTCCTGTAGAACCATGCTGTTTAACCCGACTCCTCCTGTCCCGTCTCCTATAGAACCATGCTGTTTAACCCGACTCCTCCTGTCCCGTCTCCTATAGAACCGTGCCGTTTAACCCGACTCCTCCTGTCCCGTCTCCTATAGAACCATGCCCCAGGAGCAAAGCGAATCAAGCTGGACACTCCAGAAGAGATTTCTAAATGGAGGGAGGAGAGGCGCAGGTCAGTACTGTAGGGTTAGAGGTTAGGGGTTAGGGTTGGGGGTTAAGGGTTAGGGTTAAAACTGTAGTTAGTGTTTTTAAACATGGTAAAGCTTTGCTGGATCCGCATTGACTCTGTACCGGTACCCCCTGTATATAGCCTCCGCATTGACTCTGTACCGGTACCCCGTGTATATAGCCTCCGCATTGACTCTGTACCGGTACCCCGTGTATATAGCCTCCACATTGACTCTGTACCGGTACCCCCTGTATATAGCCTCCACATTGACTCTGTACCGGTACAGAGATGTTGTTGGGACGTCATTAAGGGGTATTGTGTGTAGATTGCTGATTTTAAATGTTTTATTGAATCCATTTTAGAATAAGGCTGTAACGTGGAAAATGTCAAGGGGTCTGACAACTTTCCCAAAGCTGTGTGTTTTCATTCGTTTGTTTAGCTGTCTATAGAAACGTATACAGTGTAGGTATTTTGTTAGTGAGGCTCAGCTTTAAGGGTGTTGTTGTAGTCAGTGGTGACCTGAGAACAAACCATTCAGTAAAACACCAACAGATACAGCCGTTACAGATTCACTACTTTTCAATAACACACATGATTACAAGCAACCAAACAGTCCCAAACCAGAGTGAATGTATTCCTCCTCAGCTTTCTAAACTGCCCTGTTCGCACCAGGGATTCAACATGGCATGAGGATGGTCAGTTGTTCCTAACATGGGGGGCCTTCAAACTAAAGGCTAATTTACCTAGGTTGGTAGACATCCAACCTCCAATTGTGAGTGGGTTTGGGGCCTGGTGTTTTTCTACTTTGACAGACCAATGAGATGTTGGAAGCTTGTACAGCAGAGCTTTCTAAACAGGAAGGGAGAAATGAAGTGATCTACTGGAATTTAGAGGTCCAGCTGACCACCTGATAAATGATGCCTTGATGAGTATTAAACCTGTCACCTGTCTTCTCTGTCAACTCACCTGGTCAAATAAACTGAACACTGCATCCTAGAGTTAACCCTGGTCAAATAAACTGAACACTGCATCCTAGAGTTAACCCTGGTCAAATAAACTGAACACTGCATCCTAGAGTTAACCCTGGTCAAATAAACTGAACACTGCATCCTAGAGTTAACCCTGGCCAAATAAACTGAACACTGCATCCTAGAGTTAACCCTGGTCAAATAAACTGAACACTGCATCCTAGAGTTAACCCTGGTCAAATAAACTGAACACTGCATCCTAGAGTTAACCCTGGTCAAATAAACTGAACACTGCATCCTAGAGTTAACCTGGTCAAATAAACTGAACACTGCATCCTAGAGTTAACCCTGGTCAAATAAACTGAACACTGCATCCTAGAGTTAACCTGGTCAAATAAACTGAACACTGCATCCTAGAGTTAACCCTGGTCAAATAAACTGAACACTGCATCCTAGAGTTAACCCTGGTCAAATAAACTGAACACTGCATCCTAGAGTTAACCCTGGTCAAATAAACTGAACACTGCATCCTAGAGTTAACCCTGGCCAAATAAACTGAACACTGCATCCTAGAGTTAACCCTGGTCAAATAAACTGAACACTGCATCCTAGAGTTAGGGTTAACCCTGGCCAAATAAACTGAACACTGCATCCTAGAGTTTAGGGGTAATGACTGCTGCATTGTGATTCATGCTAAGCCCCATAATCACCAGCTGCAGGAAGTAGAGTGTACAGCCTGCTTTCTGTTTAGGGAGAGGCCTGGTCTAGTTCTATAAAAAGCCTCTACTTTGAATCTCAGCTTTACTAGCTCATCAGTATGTCTTCATTTCTGCTAATCCAAAAGCCCAAATATTTATAGTTGGGAACCTGCTCAATGAGAGGACCATTCAGTGCATCAAGGCTGCTGAATGAGAGGACCATTCAGTGCATCAAGGCTGCTCAATGAGAGGACCATTCAGTGCATCAAGGCTGCTCAATGAGAGGACCATTCAGTGCATCAAGGCTGCTCAATGAGAGGACCATTCAGTGCATCAAGGCTGCTGAATGAGAGGACCATTCAGTGCATCAAGGCTGCTGAATGAGAGGACCATTCAGTGCATCAAGGCTGCTGAATGAGAGGACCATTCAGTGCATCAAGGCTGCTGAATGAGAGGACCATTCAGTGCATCAAGGCTGCTCAATGAGAGGACCATTCAGTGCATCAAGGCTGCTCAATGAGAGGACCATTCAGTGCATCAAGGCTGCTCAATGAGAGGACCATTCAGTGCATCAAGGCTGCTCAATGAGAGGACCATTCAGTGCATCAAGGCTGCTCAATGAGAGGACCATTCAGTGCATCAAGGCTGCTCAATGAGAGGACCATTCAGTGCATCAAGGCTGCTCAATGAGAGGACCATTCAGTGCATCAAGGCTGCTGAATGAGAGGACCATTCAGTGCATCAAGGCTGCTCAATGAGAGGACCATTCAGTGCATCAAGGCTGCTCAATGAGAGGACCATTCAGTGCATCAAGGCTGCTCAATGAGAGGACCATTCAGTGCATCAAGGCTGCTCAATGAGAGGACCATTCAGTGCATCAAGGCTGCTCAATGAGAGGACCATTCAGTGCATCAAGGCTGCTCAATGAGAGGACCATTCAGTGCATCAAGGCTGCTCAATGAGAGGACCATTCAGTGCATCAAGGCTGCTCAATGAGAGGACCATTCAGTGCATCAAGGCTGCTCAATGAGAGGACCATTCAGTGCATCAAGGCTGCTCAATGAGAGGACCATTCAGTGCATCAAGGCTGCTCAATGAGAGGACCATTCAGTGCATCAAGGCTGCTCAATGAGAGGACCATTCAGTGCATCAAGGCTGCTCAATGAGAGGACCATTCAGTGCATCAAGGCTGCTCAATGAGAGGACCATTCAGTGCATCAAGGCTGCTCAATGAGAGGACCATTCAGTGCATCAAGGCTGCTCAATGAGAGGACCATTCAGTGCATCAAGGCTGCTGAATGAGAGGACCATTCAGTGCATCAAGGCTGCTCAATGAGAGGACCATTCAGTGCATAAACCATCTGAAATATCTCTACGAGAATTAGAAAAAACAAGACGTATTTCGTTTTTCCCCCGCATGAAGGACCAATTTTAAATCCACAAGGGCTTTCTGCAAGGTAACTAAATCAAATGGCAGCTCTAACAGGGCGGTCAGCAGCAGCGGGCGGGCGGTCAGCAGCAGGGCGGGTCAGCAGCAGCAGTAGGGCCAATAACATACATAAGTGTCATCAGTATATAGATGAATGTTACAGGGTTTTGCAATAATACCAATATTATTACTATAAATATTATAGAGGATGGGTCCCAAAATCAACCCTTGCGGACACTGTTTAGTAATGTGAAGGTCACTTGACACTATCAGAAAGCACACATCAGCTTTGGCTCTGTCTGTACAGGAACTACCCAACCCTGGTGAACGTGGAGAAGAAGAGGAAAGTGATGGATGCCAGGGAGGAGACTGGAGCGGTGCTGGAAACGGCTCAGTTTGGGTCTGTGTAGTTTCTTCTTCCTACATTCTATTTTTATTGGTTGGTACAAGTTAGGTAACAAATACAACAGGATGATATTGTACTGATACACAAGTTTCCTCCACACTGAGTAGTTGGGACCTATATGAGCTGAACTATTACGGCCATGCTAGAACACGCCGTGTGTCCTGTGGCCATGCTAGAACACGCCGTGTGTCCTGTGGCCATGCTAGAACACGCCGTGTGTCCTGTGGCCATGCTAGAACACGCCGTGTGTCCTGTGGCCATGCTAGAACACGCCGTGTGTCCTGTGGCCATGCTAGAACACGCCGTGTGTCCTGTGGCCATGCTAGAACGTGTGTTCTGTTGTCAGGAGAATGAGGGGTAGAGGTCGTGGACAGCGTGGTGGAAGGTTCCAGAGGGGTAGATGGGCCAGACCAGGTCCTCATCAGTCAGAGAGACCACCACACCCCACTCAAACCGCCAAGGAGAGGCCGCCACCCCTCACTCAGGCCCCCAGGAAGGGAGACCCCCTGGGGGCTCTTGCCAACAGCGACCCAGGTCAGTGATCGAGGAACCTGCCAGAGACAAGCTTTTTAAAGGTCCTAATGTCTGTTCCTGTATACACAACCCCTGTCGACTCTGACCCCTACTCTGACCTCTGTAGACTCTGATACAGAGGAGCCAGTCAGTGGAGGTGGGGTGACTGTGGCCCCTAAACAAATGACGTCAGGGCTGGGATCTCTGATGGCCAGCTACGGCTCCATGACCGACAGCGACAGTGACCAGGAACCACAAGGTGAGCTTTACATGTCAGCTGTCTGTGTTCCCCGTACAGCGGCCTGTTTTCTGTGTGTGTGGAGGCAACAAACCGAAGACGTGGCCAACGATTCTACTGTTTACTACGGACTTGTTGTGGAATTTGAAAGTGAGACCTAAAAACAGCTTTAAAATGCCATGACGTCTAAAGCTGAACTTGTTACTTGAGTCATTTTAGCTTTAATATTTTGACTATAAAAGGCCTCTACTTTCATTGTATTTCATTACTCAACACGTTGAGATACTTAGTGGTGTGTCCCTGTCTCAGGCCTGCCCATCCAGAGGACCAGTCAGCCCATCCAGAGGACCAGTCAGCTGCTGAAGGAGAACCAGGCAATGCTGAAGGCTCTGCCAGCCAACCCCCAGAACAGTGCTTCATCTGGGGCTAAGATGCGCTACCCTGAGCCCCCCCGGGAACCACAGCCTGGGTCTGGTCCTCATAGACCTGGTAGGGGGAGAGGAAGACGAAACAACACGGACACCCCCCAACAGCGCCGCGCCACTCTGCTTGAGATGGTAAGACACCGGGAAAGAGGCATCAAGACTGATTTTACAGTGTTGAGAGAAAAGCTCAATATTTTCAAGTCTAGTTAGCATGGTGGGGTCAGCCTGGTGGGGTCAGCCTGGTGGGGTTAGCCTGGTGGGGTTAGCCTGGTGGGGTCAGCATGGTGGGGTCAGCATGGTGGGGTCAGCCTGGTGGGGTTAGCCTGGTGGGGTTAGCCTGGTGGGGTCAGCATGGTGGGGTCAGCATGGTGGGGTTAGTGTTTTTCTAACTGCTGAATGTTCTATGACCCCTGACCTTTACAGTTACTGGCCCCAGACATCCGCCAGGAGAGGAACGTGCTCCTGCAGTGTGTTCGCTACATTGTCCGAAACAACTTCTTCGTACTGGAGGGTCAAACTCAGGACCAGGATGGAACTCTGGGCAGAACAGTGACCACAGGTGACCCTAACCTTGACCCCCAGACACAGGAAGTGAGATCAGATGATCTGAGGGCTCTACTCCCAGCTACCTCTGTGGTTGGTCCAGATGAAACAGGTGACCAGGTGAGGTCATCACTAGAAGGTACCCAGAAACCATCAGTCTGTCAGGGACCTTCAGAAGTGGACATTTTGAATGGTGAAGATGTCCATCCTGAGGAGATGCCAGGTGCAGCCTCAAACCCTGCTGTCATAACTCATCTGAACTCTAACCATAACCCTGAGGTCCTGGGGTCTGTGGCTGAACAGTCTGTAGCCCAACAAGTGGGAGAAGACCAGAGTATGGAGGAGAACACACAGAGTGGACCAGCCTGCTCACAGTCACATCCCCTCCAGGAAACCCCAATGGACTTGGCTGTGAATGCTAATTATGGAGATGGTCACCCTGAAGACCACTCCCAGACCTCCATCCCCAACTATGATGATGAAGTGTGGGAGACCCAAGACCCCTGAAGTCACCCTAACCCTTCAATCAAGACTGTCAACTTGACCCCTGACATTGCCTTAACCCTTCAATCAAGACTGTCACCCTAAAAGCAGATTTATGCTGATCCACAAATGTGGTCCGGAGGCTCCGTACTGTTGCGTAGCCTCCGGAGGCTTGCAGATGCCAAATCAAGCTCTGTACCGCATCGCCGTGCGCCTCCCCAATTTTGTAACAATGCGGAGCTCTGTATATCTCTGTTTTGACATGATTGGATGAGACTAGTAGGGGGCGGGACTTCCTGTATAAACACAATCACTTCCTTCACAACAGCTCTGAAGTATGAATCTCCTGACTTCTGCAGCGTATCGCAGTAAATGCTGTCCGGACATATCGGGTTGACAATACAATAATCACATGAAAACATTACTTCAAACTACTTTTGGGTACCTTGTTAACATCACAACATGAAATCCATGTCTTAAACGGTCTGTAAATAGCCAAGAAAACGTGTAATCAGCTTGACATATTAAAGTTACTTGTCTTACAGATCACGAAGCTAATTTTCACTCAGTTCATATACAAATCTGATTGGGTTAGGGTTAGGTGGCTTGTCTGGCATGGCTCTAATTTTCACTCTGTTCATATACAAATCTGATTGATTTATACACTGGCTTGTCTGGCATGGCTCTAATTTTCACTCAGTTCATATACAAATCCGATTGATTTATACACTGGCTTGTCTGGCATGGCTCTAATTTTCACTCCGTTCATATACAAATCCGATTGATTTATACACTGGCTTGTCTGGCATGGTTTTATTGTAACCTGCCCTTATCTACAGTGAAATAATTTCAGTGGTCCTCTGATTCAGTTTTTTCTATCCCTTGTAGTTCATTAGTACCCCCTTGTGGTTGAAATATGTATCTATTGTATGTCCTAGGATACAACAACGTTTGACTAACAAATACCATCAAAGGATACCTTACAACTTACAAATATGAACACCTTGTAAAACAGCTGTGAAAACAAACCTGGCAATTTGAATACAAACGTTTTGGTACTGTTGTCATTAATTTACTTTCACAGATTTTTTTGTATTCTCACATGGCAATCGTAGACATTCTGGCGTGTGGAATGTAGAGGAGGTGGTTGCTGTGTGGTTGGGAGGTTCTGCCTGTCACTAACAGGCAGCCAGTCTTGGAAGGGGGACTAGAAGAGGGAGACTGAAGTCCAGGCTCTGCTTCTCTCTGTGTTTGCACTGCTAGTGGTTTTACTTCATCTGTACAGTTGAATTTGGAAGTTTACATACACTTAGGTTGGAGTCGTTTAAAACTTATTTTTCAACCACTCCACAAATTTCTTAACAAACTATAGTTTTGGCAAGTCGGTTAGGACATCTGCTTTGTGCATGACACAAGCAATTTTTCCAACAATTGTTTACAGATTATTTCAGTTATAATTCACTGTCACAATTCCAGTGGGTCAGAAGTTTACATACACTAAGTTGACTGTGCCATTAAATAGCTTGGAAAATTCCAGAAAATGTCATGACTTTAGAATCTTCTGATAGGCTAATTGACATCATTTGAGTCAATTGGAGGTGTACCTGTGGCTGTATTTCAAGACCTGCCTTCAAACTCAGTACCTCTTTTCATGACATCATGGGAAAATCAAACGAAATCAGCCAAGACCTCAGAAAAATAATTGTAGACTACCACAAGTCTGGTTCATCCTTGGGAGCAATTTCCAAACGCCTGAAGGTACCACGTTCATCTGTACAAACAATAGTACGCAAGTATAAACACCATGGGACCACGTAGCCGTCATACCGCTCAGGAAGGAGACACGTTCTGTCTCCTAGAGATGAACGTACTTTGGTGCAAAAAGTGCAAATCAATCCCAGAACAGCAGCAAAGGACCTTGTGAAGATGCTGGAGGAAACAGGTACAAAAGTATCTATATCCACAGTAAAACGAGTCCTATATCGACATAACCTGAAAGGCCGCTCAGCAAGGAAGAAGCCACTGCTCCAAAACTACCATAAGAAAGCCAAACTACGGTTTGCAACTGCACATGGGGACAAAGATCGTACTTTTTGGAGAAATGTCCTCTGGTCTGATGAAACAAAAATATAACTGTTTGGCCATAATGACCATCGTTATGTTTGGAGGAAAAAGGGGGAGGCTTGCAAGCCGAAGAACACCATCCCAACCGTGAAGCACGGGGGTGGCAGCATCATGTTGTGGGGCTGCTTTGCTGCAGGAGGGACTGGTGCACTTCACAAAATAGATGGCATCATGAGGTAGGAAAATTATGTGGATATATTGAAGCAACATCTCAAGACATCAGTCAGGAAGTTAAAGCTTGGTCGCAAATGGGTCTTCCAAATGGACAATGACCCCAAGCATACTTCCATAGTTGTGGCAAAATGGCTTAAGGACAACAAAGTCAAGGTATTGGAGTGGCCATCACAAAGCCCTGACCTCAATCCCATAGAACATGTGTGGGCAGAACGGAAAAAGCATGTGCGAGCAAGGAGGCCTACAAACCTGGCTCAGTTACACCAGCTCTGTCAGGAGGAACGGACCAACATTCACCCAACTTATTGTGGGAAGCTTGTGGAAGGCTACCCAAAACGTTTGACCCAAGTTAAACAATTTAAAGGCAATGCTACCAAATACTAATTGAGTGTATGTAAACTTCTGACCCACTGGGAATGTGATGAAAGAAATAAAAGCTGAAATAAATCATTTTCTCTACTATTATTCTGACATTTCACATTCTTAAAATAAAGTGGTGATCCTAATTAACCCAAGACAGGGCATTTTTACTAGGATTAAATGTCAGGAATTGTGAAACTGAGTTTAAATGTGTTTGGCTAAGGTGTATGTGAACTTCTGACTTCAACTGTATATATCACATTATGTGCCCAGTATGATAGTTTAAGAACTTTCTTAGCAGATAATGACAACAGTAGATGATCTAATGAAAAGTTGGAGGGTGGTTGGTAATGGAGGACATCGTCTGGGTCTGGGGGTTGGGTAGAACCCCTAGGTCCTGGAGAACATCAGGTGGATCTGGGTGTTGGGCAGAACCCCTAGGTCCTGGAGAACATCAGGTGGGTCTGGGGGTTGGGCAGAACCCCTAGGTCCTGGAGAACATCATGTGGGTCTGGGTGTTGGGCAGAACCCCTAGGTCCTGGAGAACAGGTAATGGAGGACATCGTCTGGGTGTTGGGCAGAACCCCTAGGTCCTGGAGAACAGGTAATGGAGAACATCAGGTGGGTCTGGGTGTTGGGCAGAACCCCTAGGTCCTGGAGAACAGGTAATGGAGGACATCAGGTGGGTCTGGGTGTTGGGCAGAACCCCTAGGTCCTGGAGAACAGGTAATGGAGGACATCATGTGGGTCTGGGTGTTGGGCAGAACCCCTAGGTCCTGGAGAACATCAGGTGGGTCTGGGTGTTGGGTAGAACCCCTAGGTCCTGGAGAACAGGTAATGGAGGACATCAGGTGGGTCTGGGTGTTGGGCAGAACCCCTAGGTCCTGGAGAACAGGTAATGGAGGACATCAGGTGGGTCTGGGTGTTGGGCAGAACCCCTAGGTCCTGGAGAACAGGTAATGGAGGACATCAGGTGGGTCTGGGTGTTGGGCAGAACCCCTAGGTCCTGGAGAACAGGTAATGGAGGACATCAGGTGGGTCTGGGTGTTGGGCAGAACCCCTAGGTCCTGGAGAACAGGTAATGGAGGACATCAGGTGGGTCTGGGTGTTGGGCAGAACCCCTAGGTCCTGGAGAACAGGTAATGGAGGACATCAGGTGGGTCTGGGTGTTGGGCAGAACCCCTAGGTCCTGGAGAACAGGTAATGGAGGACATCAGGTGGGTCTGGGTGTTGGGCAGAACCCTAGGTCCTGGAGAACAGGTAATGGAGGACATCAGGTGGGTCTGGGTGTTGGGCAGAACCCCTAGGTCCTGGAGAACAGGTAATGGAGGACATCAGGTGGGTCTGGGTGTTGGGCAGAACCCCTAGGTCCTGGAGAACAGGTAATGGAGGACATCAGGTGGGTCTGGGTGTTGGGCAGAACCCCTAGGTCCTGGAGAACAGGTAATGGAGGACATCAGGTGGGTCTGGGTGTTGGGCAGAACCCCTAGGTCCTGGAGAACAGGTAATGGAGGACATCGTCTGGGTGTTGGGCAGAACCCCTAGGTCCTGGAGAACAGGTAATGGAGAACATCAGGTGGGTCTGGGTGTTGGGCAGAACCCCTAGGTCCTGGAGAACAGGTAATGGAGGACATCAGGTGGGTCTGGGTGTTGGGCAGAACCCCTAGGTCCTGGAGAACAGGTAATGGAGGACATCAGGTGGGTCTGGGTGTTGGGCAGAACCCCTAGGTCCTGGAGAACAGGTAATGGAGAACATCAGGTGGGTCTGGGTGTTGGGCAGAACCCTAGGTCCTGGAGAACAGGTAATGGAGGACATCAGGTGGGTCTGGGTGTTGGGCAGAACCCCTAGGTCCTGGAGAACAGGTAATGGAGGACATCAGGTGGGTCTGGGTGTTGGGCAGAACCCCTAGGTCCTGGAGAACATCAGGTGGGTCTGGGTGTTGGGCAGAACCCCTAGGTCCTGGAGGACATCAGGTGGGTCTGGGTGTTGGGCAGAACCCCTAGGTCCTGGAGAACAGGTAATGGAGGACATCAGGTGGGTCTGGGTGTTGGGCAGAACCCCTAGGTCCTGGAGAACAGGTAGTGGAGGACATCATGTGGGTCTGGGTGTTGGGCAGAACCCCTAGGTCCTGGAGAACAGGTAGTGGAGGACATCATGTGGGTCTGGGTGTTGGGCAGAACCCTAGGTCCTGGAGAACAGGTAATGGAGGACATCGTCTGGGTGTTGGGCAGAACCCCTAGGTCCTGGAGAACAGGTAATGGAGGACATCATGTGGGTCTGGGTGTTGGGCAGAACCCCTAGGTCCTGGAGAACAGGTAGTGGAGGACATCATGTGGGTCTGGGTGTTGGGCAGAACCCCTAGGTCCTGGAGAACAGGTAGTGGAGGACATCATGTGGGTCTGGGTTGTTGGGCAGAACCCCTAGGTCCTGGAGAACAGGTAGTGGAGGACATCAGGTGGGTCTGGGTGTTGGGCAGAACCCCTAGGTCCTGGAGAACAGGTAATGGAGGACATCAGGTGGGTCTGGGTGTTGGGCAGAACCCCTAGGTCCTGGAGAACAGGTAATGGAGGACATCATGTGGGTCTGGGTGTTGGGCAGAACCCCTAGGTCCTGGAGAACAGGTAATGGAGGACATCAGGTGGGTCTGGGTGTTGGGCAGAACCCCTAGGTCCTGGAGAACAGGTAATGGAGGACATCATGTGGGTCTGGGTGTTGGGCAGAACCCCTAGGTCCTGGAGAACATCAGGTGGGTCTGGGTGTTGGGCAGAACCCCTAGGTCCTGGAGAACAGGTAATGGAGGACATCAGGTGGGTCTGGGTGTTGGGCAGAACCCCTAGGTCCTGGAGAACAGGTAATGGAGGACATCATGTGGGTCTGGGTGTTGGGCAGAACCCCTAGGTCCTGGAGAACAGGTAATGGAGGACATCAGGTGGGTCTGGGTGTTGGGCAGAACCCTAGGTCCTGGAGAACAGGTAATGGAGGACATCATGTGGGTCTGGGTGTTGGGCAGAACCCCTAGGTCCTGGAGAACATCAGGTGGGTCTGGGTGTTGGGCAGAACCCCTAGGTCCTGGAGAACAGGTAATGGAGGACATCAGGTGGGTCTGGGTGTTGGGCAGAACCCTAGGTCCTGGAGAACAGGTAATGGAGGACATCATGTGGGTCTGGGTGTTGGGCAGAACCCCTAGGTCCTGGAGAACAGGTAATGGAGGACATCAGGTGGGTCTGGGTGTTGGGCAGAACCCCTAGGTCCTGGAGGACATCAGGTGGGTCTGGGTGTTGGGCAGAACCCCTAGGTCCTGGAGAACAGGTAATGGAGGACATCATGTGGGTCTGGGTGTTGGGCAGAACCCCTAGGTCCTGGAGAACATCAGGTGGGTCTGGGTGTTGGGCAGAACCCCTAGGTCCTGGAGAACAGGTAATGGAGGACATCAGGTGGGTCTGGGTGTTGGGCAGAACCCCTAGGTCCTGGAGAACATCAGGTGGGTCTGGGTGTTGGGCAGAACCCTAGGTCCTGGAGAACAGGTAATGGAGGACATCAGGTGGGTCTGGGTGTTGGGCAGAACCCCTAGGTCCTGGAGAACATCAGGTGGGTCTGGGTGTTGGGCAGAACCCCTAGGTCCTGGAGAACAGGTAATGGAGAACATCAGGTGGGTCTGGGTGTTGGGCAGAACCCTAGGTCCTGGAGAACAGGTAATGGAGGACATCATGTGGGTCTGGGTGTTGGGCAGAACCCTAGGTCTGGAGAACATCAGGTGGGTCTGGGTGTTGGGTAGAACCCCTAGGTCCTGGAGAACAGGTAATGGAGGACATCATGTGGGTCTGGGTGTTGGGCAGAACCCCTAGGTCCTGGAGAACATCAGGTGGGTCTGGGTGTTGGGCAGAACCCCTAGGTCCTGGAGAACATCAGGTGGGTCTGGGTGTTGGGCAGAACCCCTAGGTCCTGGAGAACAGGTAATGGAGGACATCAGGTGGGTCTGGGTGTTGGGCAGAACCCCTAGGTCCTGGAGAACAGGTAATGGAGGACATCAGGTGGGTCTGGGTGTTGGGCAGAACCCCTAGGTCCTGGAGAACAGGAGCAGAGTTAGAGGTTAGGAGACGGACGTCAACAAGCAAACACACAGGTTACACTTTACTGGGAGAACATTTTGATGGATTAGTGCAGTGTTCTAAATGGAAGGTATTTCCCTTTCAACACTTTTGGACGGTATAGCCTACCTCAAGATGGTCCCCCTCTGACTCATGGCACAGATAGTCTTCAGATGCATGCCAGCAAAGCCACAACACAACACTAAATAATACATTAATTACACTATAATGACAACAAACAGTTTCAATACTAATTAAAGGTACTCTAGTTATGTTTCATATTGGATTTATGAACTGCAAAAGGTATGATGTGTTTTATTTTATTTCTGGTTCCTAAAAACCTGCTAAATAGTTACCTCTGCTGCAGAGGATAAGTTCATTAGAGTTACCAGTCTCAGAAATTGCAGCCCAAATAAATGCTTCACAGAGTTGAAGTAACAGACATCTCAACATCAACTGTTCAGAGGAGACTGTGTGAATCAGGCCTTCATGGTCAAGGTAAAGAAACCACTACTAAAGGACACCAGCGCTTCTTTTATTCTGAAGAATGACGCGCGCCTGCCGGAACTTCCTGTTCCCGCACTACCAGAGATTCTAAACCCAGAGACGTAAAAACACGAGACTTCCCAGAAGGCTTAAGAAGCCAACCAAGCCGGGGTTGGAGAAGTCAATGAGAGAAGAACAATTCTGATACTTTTGTAGCAGCTAGTGGGGATCCTAATCAATACAGATACATGGCCATTAATTCCGTCACTGCAGCGGCTTATTCACAATAGCTCTCACTCTGTATCTTAGTTATCCCAGCATCACATGAGTAGGCAGATACTCTCCTTCAAACATCAGGGAACCTGATTGGCTTTCCTCCTTTCCATCTGCTACACGGTTTAGTGTTCCAACCAGTCCAGGAACCTTCAGCTTGACATGATGAATATACAGATTTACAGTTCCAATGCTTCTTCAAGAAAGTTTATTTGTTGAGTATTTTCTTAACTCTAAGTAAAACATAATAAAAAGTAACACAATAAAATAACAACGAGGCGATATACAGGGGGTACCGGTACCGAGTCAATGTGCGGGGTACAGGTTAGTCGAGGTCATTTGTACATGGAGGTAGGTAGGGGTGAAGTGACTATGTATAGATAATAAACAGACAGTAGCAGCAGTGTACATGTAGGTAGGGGTGAAGTGACTATGTATAGATAATAAACAGACAGTAGCAGCAGTGTACATGTAGGTAGGGGTGAAGTAACTATGTATATATAATAAACAGACAGTAGCAGCAGTGTACATGTAGGTAGGGGTAAAGTGACTATGTATAGATAATAAACAGTAGCAGCAGTGTACATGTAGGTAGGGGCAAAGTGTCTATGCTTTGATAATAAACAGAGAGTAGCAGCAGTGTACATGTAGGTAGGGGTGAAGTGACTATGTATAGATAATAAACAGAGTAGCAGCAGTGTACATGTAGGTAGGGGTAAAGTGACTGTATATATAATAAACAGAGAGTAGCAATGTTTCAGTCTTCATTAGGCCTAATGGCATTCATGAAGTTAGTTGTAGTGACTGAGTAAGCCTACTTATAAAAGCCTCCAAAGTGCCATGTTTGTTAGTTTATTATGTGGAGGAAACATTTAGGCAGCCAGGACCATACGTCAGGCCTGCTCCTTAGCTGTCTTACTGCAGTCCAGTGGCATGGACATCTTAGAAGTCTGGCCTCTAGTCATTTAGGAGGGACACTTTATGAAGGCCTCCTCACAATGGCCTTATCATACAAGGCTCTACAGACAGACAGAAAAAAGACAGGCTATTTGTACTGTTCACATTCTTTTCGTTGACGATGTATTGAAGTCAAGTGGTTCAACATTGAAATGCAGTTTACTGTACCACCAGGACAGCGTGGAAAAAGCGACGCTCGGTGGAGCTCTGGCGCCACCAAGTGGACAATTGCTTCAGTTCGGTTGTGGCAGCAATGCTACCAGATATAGTTGATACAAGATCAAACGTTATGTCAATATTATTATCTCCAAATTGCCCCCCGTAATATATTATTATTCCAGTTTAGCTGTTGATCTGGTTTAATTTCAACAAGGCTTTTTCTCATTTCTGATTGGAGGGCGGAAGACCACGTGACTTTAGCCCCTCCAAATGTGTTACTTTGTAACAGTCAGACGTGGTTATTCCTGGAGGTGATCACCTCCCAATCCCTGCACCATTTAATTCAACCATTATCTTTGTTAGGGACAAAAAACATACAGAGATCCTTTTGGTGGAACCCTCGGCGAATTTGACGTGTCGGAGAACGGGCACTTTGTCCCGAAAGCGTTGCGTGTATCGCTTCTCGGTCTTTTGGCTAAGATCAAGAGAAAGATCGACCGCAGTACCGAGGGGATCCTCAAGGTGGCGCGATGCCGTCGGCCACGTCCCAGTCAGCCGCCGCTGGACTGAAGAACACGCTGCGCTCCCAGTGGACCGGAAAGGAGAATCTGATGGAAAGGAAGTTCTGTTTGGGCCTCTGTGCCTGACAGCAGACGATGTGCACTGCCTGCAACAGAACACACCCGAGAAGTTTTACCCATCACCCGGCTGGAGGAGCTGAGAGGGATGTGTCTTTCTACACCATCACCCCGCTGGAGGAGCTGAGAGGGATGTGTCTTTCTACACCATCACCCGGCTGGAGGAGGTGAGAGAGATGTGTCTTTCTACACCATCACCCGGCTGGAGGAGGTGAGAGAGATGTGTCTTTCTACACCATCACCCGGCTGGAGGAGGTGAGAGGATGTGTCTTTCTACACCATCACCCGGCTGGAGGAGGTGAGAGGGATGTGTCTTTCTACACCATCACCCGGCTGGAGGAGGTGAGAGGGATGTGTCTTTCTACACCATCACCCGGCTGGAGGAGGTGAGAGGGATGTGTCTTTCTACACCATCACCCGGCTGGAGGAGGTGAGAGGGATGTGTCTTTCTACACCATCACCCTGCTGGAGGAGGTGAGAGGGATGTGTCTTTCTACACCATCACCCTGCTGGATAGTGGGTTTCTCGGCAGTACACGGGAGGGTTTTAATAGTAGATATAGATTGGAGGGGTAAATGTTTTAGATGCATTAATGTGTATGCACCATCGACACCCAAGAAAAGGAGGGAAATGCTCAACGACCTAGACGCTATATTTATGACTAACAGGCAGGTGTTTATGGGGGAGATTTTAATGTTTCGTATGACCGAGGTAACCTAGGAGGGCATCTTGTCAAAAGTCTAATAGACAAATATAACTTGATTGATACTTATAGAGTGGCGCGTGCGGATGATCCCGACTTCACGTGGGGAAACAGCAGGGGCGCGAGGAGCCGCATTGATTATCTGTTTGTTCCGCGTGGACTCGGTGTGTCCTCTGCACGCGTCGCTCCGGTTTTCTATTCAGACCACAGTTGCCTGTCTGTGACAGTAGAATTAAAAACAATTGAATTTGGAAACGACATTTTACATGACAAAACTTTTGAGACCAGATTTAGATGCTTTTTCCAGGGCTGTGTAACGATGCAATCCTTTTATTCTACTGTCATAGAGTGGTGGAAGAGCACAAAATTACGAATCAAGAATTTTATCCAGAATTTCTGCAAAGATAAAGTACGTAATTAACACAAAGAATTTTAGAAATTGCAGAATGAAGTAGAATATCTGCACATCCAAGGTAATCTGAATGGTGGTGGGTTAGATAAAGACGCGTTGTGTATCCTGCAGAAATAAAATATATGGGGCAGTGGAAATGGAGAACTGATCAGTTATGTGGTTTGACTGTGTGCACAGGACCAATGGTAGTGCTCGGGATATCTTTCGGAAATGAAATTAAAGATGACATGTTTAATTGGAAAGAAACTATTATCGCTTAATTAAAGATTGGGACTGTGGAAAGGGAGGCGACTATCTTTCAGTGGAAAGGTGTTGGTGCTGAAGGCGGACATTCTGCCTTCATTACTTCACCTCGTCTGTGTGTTTCCCATGCCGGTGTCTTTAAGAAAAATGTTCATACGAGTACTGTTTAATTTCTTTTGGGGGGGATATGAGTACATCCGTAGAGATGGGATGTATCAGCCTATAGAGGCTGGTGGAAGGGACTTCCCTCATATTCCTCTCAAGCTAGATGCGTTGTTCTACTCAAATGTTTGTTGTCTTTTGTCGTCTTCTGTACACAAATGTCACATTTTAATCAAATTCTGGCTGTCTGTACCGTTAAGGTTCATGGTGGAGTGGGATAATAGTAAGCCAAAAGCTGAAATTATCCCATTACATTTTAAGAAAATAGTTGAATGGGCAAGGAAAACCCCTGTTTGCAAAGTAAAGAAAATGTAATCAACCACAGAATGCTATACGCCAAATTGATAGAGAATTGTCGTCCTAGAGACCGATTACCAATATCGCCTTCCACCTGGCTACGGACACAATTAAAAGGTTTACACAGGCGTCTTCCGGTCCGTTCAACATTATATGATCATAATTTGACCCAGAATAAATTTTGTCCCAGGGGAAATTGTTTCGCAATTGAAACAATTCCCCATGTGTTATGGGAATGTTCTTTTGCCCAATTAGTTTGGAAAAAAATTAAATGATTTTTTGAGATTTTAAAAAACATTGATTATGAAGGGGTAGTCAAATTTGAACTGAAAAATGTGGAAAGGGTGCAATTATTGGTTAGTGACTCTGGTGTCCCTTATCAAGACCAAACTTTGGGAGGCCAGATGTGGTGCGGTCAATGACACCCTCAAGTGGTCACCGACGGGATTGGTTCAATTTATAAAACAAGACATTTGGAAAAGAATACAATTCGAAATAGATAAGTGGGGCATCATACCAGTTAAAAAGAGATGGAAAGGGATATACCCTACATTGTAAATGTTTTCTATAGCCATATTCAATGGGTAAAATTGTAATGTAGGCTAAGCCTTTGTACATATTTGATATACACTGAGATTTGTTCAGAGTTCACTTGGGCATATGTGTATGTTTTAATTATATAATTGTTTGTATTATATTTTGAGATTGTTAGAGGCATGCTAACCTTGAATGTAGGCCTATAATACTGGTCAAGTTACGCTGAACAGCACTTTATCCTTTTTATATGGTTACGGTACTGTCAGCTTCCTGCCTCCTGTTTGTCTCCGGGCCTCTAGAGGTCACCTGTGTTCCCCTCTGCCTTAGCTCTTCCTCGTGTGTCCTTATTAGCGTTATCCAGGTCACCTGTGCCTTGTTTCCCCTAGAGTATTTTAGCTGTGTTTTTTTCCCTTGTTCCTCACTTGGTTTTTGAGTCTTGGCTATGTGTCTCCTGCTGTGTCCCACAGAGTCTTTCCAAGTAATCTAAGCTATCCCAAGTAAGCTTTTCTAAGTTATTTTTATTTTGTTTTTCTCCCCTCGTGGAGTTATTTTATTTTTCCTCCTGTTTAGTTTACTTTATCTCCGTTAGTATACCTCTTTCTGAGAAGAACTTTTGTTGGATTATTTTTGACTTGCAAAGAACCTTTCTTTAAATTAAATCTACTTTGCCTGGAGTATTGCCTTGAGTGTTTCGTTTGGGTCCAACTATACCTCCTCTGTGGCTAAGGGGTAGAACACCCAACTCTCCACATCTGAGACCCAAGTTCGAGCCCAGCCTGTGACAGAAAAACCAAGTCACTCATGGACTCCGAAACACTCAGTTCCAAGGACCTGTTGGCGGTGATCACTCAACATGAGGCATCTTTCCAGCGCCATGAAGCCGTTCTCAGCCGACAAGAAGAGCTGATGGCCAGTCATTCTCAACTCCTGGCTGGTATGATGAGTTCCATCCGCCAGCTCTTTGAACGCCTCCCTGGTCCGGGTCACCCCCCAGTGGCAACAGGCCTTCTCCAGTGGCGGAGCCCCGACTACCACCTCCCAAGCCCTTTTCTGGAGATCCAAGTTCTTGCCAGGGTTTCCTCACCCAATGCTCCCTCACCTTCGAGCTCCAACCCTCAAGTTTTCCCACAGACCGTTCCAAGATTGCTTACATCATTACCCTTCTTTCAGACAAGGGCCTCTGCGGTGTGGCAATCCCAGGAGGCCTGTTGTGACTCCTACACGGCATTGTAGAAGAGTTCAAGCGGGTGTTCGATCATCCTGTCAGTGGTCGGGAAGCTTCCAAGCGCCTACTGTCTCTCCGTCAGGGTTCCCAAAGCACTGCAGATTTTGCCATTGAATTTCGGACCATAGCAGCAAGGAGCGGATGGAATGATGAAGCGCTGAGGGTCTGTTTTCAGGGAGGGTTGTCTGAGCCCCTTCAAGATGAGTTAGCCACCCGAGAACCAGCTGGGGATCTCGAGTCCCTCATAGCATTGGCCATCCGCCTGGACAATCGTCTGAGAGAGCGGAGAACGGCTCGCCGCCAGGTGTCTCAGTCCCAAGTTCCTCTGAGCAGCTCTGTTTCTCCAGTTTGGGCTCCGTCATTCAGAGCTTCCCCGGCTCCTGAACAGCTCCAGGATTCCCGGAGGACATGCAGTTAGGCCGTTCCAGGCTTTCTCCCAGCGAAAGGAGCGTCGCATGAGGAGCGTCCGGTGCCTCTACTGCGGGGTTGCCGGCCACTTCCGCTCCACTTGCCCCGAGCTTTCGGGAAACGCCTGTCCCCGCCTAGCTACAGGAGGGCTGTGATGGGGAAAATTAGAGCTCCTCCTACTAACGCTGTCCTAGCTATTCCAGCCACTCTGTCCTGGGAGGGCCACCAGCATCGGGTCCAGGCTATGATCGATTCCGGTGCCGCAGGTGATTTCCTGGATTTAACCTTGGCTAAGGAACTTAAGATCCCTACCCAACTACTTCCTAAACCCCAGGCAGTTACAGCCTTAGATGGCAGACCTCTGGAACCAGGTAAAGTTACAGAGGCGACTCAGTCCCTGCGACTTACCATCTTTCAACACCAGCAGGAGGAGACCTTCTATCTCATTGACTCCCCCGAGTATCCTATTATCCTGGGTCACCCTTGGCTGTGCAGACATAATCCCCAGATCGACTGGCCTACTGGCACCATTCTAAGCTGTGGTCCCACTTGCCAACTCACCTGCATGCTTCAGAGTCCCTCAGCCCCTAGTACCCAGTTTCAAGAGTCTGTTGAGTCCCCAGTGTTTACCATCGGTTCAAGGCAGTGTTCAGCAAGTCCCGGGCTACTTCCTTACCGCCTCACCGCACGTATGACTGTGCCATTGATCTACTCCCTGGTTCCTGCCCTCCTAGAGGTCGGATCTTTTCCTTATCCTCCCCCGAGCATTCAGCTATGGACACCTACATTAAGGAGTCCTTGGCAGCGGCATCATCTGTGCCTCTACTTCGGCTGGGGCGGGCTTTTTTGTTGAAAAGAAAGACGGGGGTCTTAGGCCTTGTATTGATTACCGGGGACTCAACAAGATCACGGTTCGGAATCAATACCCCCTTCCTCTCATGGCCACTGCTTTTGAGCTGCTTCAAGGGGCTTCCATTTTTACTAAACTGGATCTCCGCAATGCTTACCATCTCGTGCGGATCCGGCAAGGAGACGAATGGAAGACAGCCTTCAACACGCCCACGGGGCACTATGAATATCGGGTGATGCCGTTCGGGCTCACCAATGCCCCGCAGTATTCCAAGCCCTGATTAATGATGTTCTCCGGGATATGCTTAATCTGTTCGTCTTCGTGTACCTGGGCGATATCCTCATCTTCTCGAGGTCACTGAAGGAGCGTGAGGGGCATGTTAGCAGGGTTCTCCAGAGGCTCCTTGACAATCACCTCTACGTTAAACCTGAGAAGTGTGAATTTCATGTTTCCCAGACTCAGTTTCTCGGGTTTATTGTCACTCCCGCCCACCTAGAGATGGATCCCAAGAAGGTCAAAGTGGTCCACAACTGGCCCACACCTGCCACGGTCAAGGAGGTTCAACGGTTCATTGGCTTTTCTAACTTCTATCGGAAGTTCATTAAGAATTTCAGCTCTGTGATAGCCCCCTTGACGACGCTTACCAAGGGAGGAGGGACCAAGATTCACTGGGGTCCGAAGCAGCAGGGGCCTTCGAGGATCTCAGCGCCGCTTCACTTCTGCTCGATTCTGGTGATCCCTGACCCAGAAAGACCTTTCGTGGTGGAGGTGGACGCCTCAGAGGTGGGGGTGGGAGCCGTCCTGTCACAGAAGGGTGAGGATCATGTCTCGCCGCCTGTCTGAGGCCGAGGCGCAACTACCACGTGGGGATCGAGAGTTGCTTGCGGTAAAACTGGCCTTGGAAGAGTGGCGCCATTGGCTTGAGGGCTCAGCATCCTTTCCAGGTTCTCACAGACCACAAGAACCTGGAATATCTCCAACAGGCAAAGCGGATGAACCCTCGGCAAGCCACGATGGTCCCTTTTTATCGATTCCAGTTTCTCCTGTCTTACAGACCTGGCACCAAGAATGTCAAGCCGGATGCCCTGTCTCGAGCCTATTCTCCCGAAATACAAGAGAAGCCCTTGGCATCGATTATTCCGAGGTCTAGGATCGTCGCACCTCTTCAGTGGGAACTAGAAAGAGAGTGCGAGAGGCCCTTGTCCATGAGCCCGATCCAGGCGGTGGTCCGCCGACGCCTATGCGTTCCTCTCTCTGTTCGGGCCCGCGTCTTGCAGTGGGGTCATGAGTCGCCGTTGACATGCCATCCAGGTAGTGCTCGCACACTGGAATTCCTCCAGCGGCGGTTTTGGTGGCCGTCCCATCAAGAAGGACGTGCAGGTCTATGTTGAGGCCTGCCCTGTGTGCAACCAGGAAAGTCTACACGTCAGCGACCCCAGGGACTTCTCCATCCCTTACCTGTTCCTCGCAGAGCCATGGTCACACCTTTCTCTGGACTTTGTTACGGGACTTCCTCCATCCCAGGGCAACACAGTCATCCTAGTGGTTGTAGACCGGTTCTCTAAGGCTGCCCGGTTTATTCCCCTGCCCAAGCTGCCTTCGCCAAGGAGACTGCTGAGCTCCTCATGAACCATGTCTTCCGGATATTTGGAATTCCCTGGGCGTTGTCTCGACCGAGGTCCCCAATTCTCGTCCCGGTTTTGGGGGCCTTCTGCAGGCTTATTGGGGCCACAGCCAGCCTATCGTCTGGGTTCCATCCAGAGTCTAATGGCCAAACGGAACGGATTAATCAGGATCTGGAGACCACCTTGCGGTGTATGGCGGCCAGTAATCCCACGTCTTGGGCCACCTATATCATTTGGGCTGAATATGCCCACAACACCCTCCAGTCCTCAGCCACCGGATTGTCCCCTTCGAATGCCAGTTCGGATACACCCCTCCATTATTTCCAGAGGAAGAGGCGCAAGTTGGTGTTCCTCGCCCAGCGCTTTGTCCAACGCTGTAGGCGGACCTGGAAGAAGGCCAGGCGTACCCTCCTTCGGACCTCCCAGAGATACCAAAGTCAGGCTAATCGCCTCCGGACGGCCCCTAGTTTCCGAGCTGGTCAGAGAGTTTGGTTGGCCACTAAGAACCTGCCCCTCCGGGTCGAATCCAAGAAGCTTTCCCAGAAATACATCGGCCCTTTTCGCATAGCAAGGAAAGTTAACCCTGTTTCTTATCGTTTGGTTCTCCCTCGCTCCCTTAGAATTAACCCCACTTTCCATGTTTCATTACTAAAACCTGTCTTGTCTTCTCCTTTGCCCCCCACGCAGACCCCTCCACCTCCCAGGATCATTGACGGCCAGCCAGCCTACACAGTGCGCCGGATACTGGACTCCCGGAGGGTCCAGAACTCTCTGCAGTATCTGGTGGACTGGGAGGGCTACGGGCCAGAGGAGCGCTCCTGGGTTCCAGCCAAGGACATCCTGGACCCAGGTTTGATCCTAGAGTTTTGCACCCTGAGGCCAGGGTGTTCTGGAAGGAACGTCAGGAGTCGTTCCTAGAGGAGGGGGTCCTGTCAGCTTCCTGCCTCCTGTTTGTCTCCGGGCCTCTAGAGGTCACCTGTGTTCCCCTCTGCCTTAGCTCTTCTTCGTGTGTCCTTATTAGCGTTATCCAGGTCACCTGTGCCTTGTTTCCCCTAGAGTATTTTAGCTGTGTTTTTTTTCCCCTTGTTCCTCACTTGGTTTTTGAGTCTTGGCTATGTGTCTCCTGCTGTGTCCCACAGAGTCTTTCCAAGTAATCTAAGCTATCCCAAGTAAGCTTTTCTAAGTTATTTTTATTTTGTTTTTCTCCCCTCGTGGAGTTATTTTATTTTTCCTCCTGTTTAGTTTACTTTATCTCCGTTAGTATACCTCTTTCTGAGAAGAACTTTTGTTGGATTATTTTTGACTTGCAAAGAACCTTTCTTTAAATTAAATCTACTGCCTGGAGTATTGCCTTGAGTGTTTCGTTTGGGTCCAACTATACCTCCTCTGTGGCTAAGGGGTAGAACACCCAACTCTCCACATCTGAGACCCGAGTTCGAGCCCAGCCTGTGACAGGTACGTTTTGATACTGTTTTATATGAATCTGTTATGTACAACGTAAGGCACTGAAGTTGTAATTGTATTTGAATGTGAAATGAAAATAAATATTATTTAAAAAAAAATATATATATATATATATATATATATATACACTGCTCAAAAACATAAAGGGAACACTAAAATAACACATCATAGATCTGAATGAAATAATCTTATTAAATACTTTTTTCTTTACATAGTTGAATGTGCTGACAACAAAATCACACAAATTATCAATGGAAATCAAATTTATCAACCCATGGAGGTTTGGATTTGGAGTCACACTCAAAATTAAAGTGGAAAACCACACTACAGGCTGATCCAACTTTGATGTAATGTCCTTAAAACAAGTCAAAATGAGGCTCAGTAGTGTGTGTGGCCTCCACGTGCCTGAATGACCTCCCTACAACGCCTGGGCATGCTCCTGATGAGGTGGCGGATGGTCTCCTGAGGGATCTCCTCCCAGACCTGGACTAAAGCATCCGCCAACTCCTGGACAGTCTGTGGTGCAACGTGGCGTTGGTGGATGGAGCGAGACATGATGTCCCAGATGTGCTCAATTGGATTCAGGTCTGGGGAACGGGCGGGCCAGTCCTTAGCATCAATGCCTTCCTCTTGCAGGAACTGCTGACACACTCCAGCCACATGAGGTCTTGCATTAGGAGGAACCCAGGGCCAACCGCACCAGCATATGGTCTCACAAGGGGTCTGAGGATCTCATCTCGGTACCTAATGGCAGTCAGGCTACCTCTGGCGAGCACATGGAGGGCTGTGCGGCCCCCAAAGAAATGCCCCCACACCATGACTGACCCACCGCCAAACCGGTCATGCTGGAGGATGTTGCAGGCAGCAGAACGTTCTCCACGGCGTCTCCAGACTCTGTCACGTGCTCAGTGTGAACCTGCTTTCATCTGTGAAGAGCACAGGGCGCCAGTGGTGAATTTGCCAATCTTGGTGTTCTCTGGCAAATGCCAAACGTCCTGCACGGTGTTTGGCTGTAAGCACAACCCCCACCTGTGGACGTTGGGCCCTCATACCACCCTCATGGAGTCTGTTTCTGACCGTTTGAGCAGACCCATGCACATTTGTGGCCTGCTGGAGGTCATTTTGCAGGGCTCTGACAGTGTTCCTCTTTGCACAAAGGCGGAGGTAGTGGTCCTGCTGCTGGGTTGTTGCCCTCCTACGGCCTCCTCCACGTCTCCTGATGTACTGGCCTGTCTCCTGGTAGCGCCTCCATGCTCTGGACACTACGCTGACAGACACAGCAAACCTTCTTGCCACAGCTCGCATTGATGTGCCATCCTGGATGAGCTGCACTACCTGAGCCACTTGTGTGGGTTGTAGACTCCGTCTCATGCTACCACTAGAGTGAAAGCACCGCCAGCATTCAAAAGTGACCAAAACATCAGCCAGGAAGCATAGGAACTGAGAAGTGGTCTGTGGTCACCACCTTCAGAACCACTCCTTTATTGGGGGTGTCTTGCTAATTGCCTATAATTTCCACCTGTTGTCTATTCCATTTGCACAACAGCATGTGAAATTTATTGTCAATCAGTGTTGCTTCCTAAGTGGGCAGTTTGATTTGACAGAGGTGTGATTGACTTGGAGTTACATTGTGTTGTTTAAGTGTTCCCTTTATTTTTTTGAGCAGTGTATATATATATATGTATGTTCTTATCAGTTTAATATCTGATACGTCCCCTATCTGGGGACCATATATTAAATTTGATTTTTGGAATAGGGAGATGGAATAGGGGCTTGCTCCGTCCACTCCACACATCGACCTGGTATTGCAGTACCTCCAGGAACGGTGCCCCTGTCGTTGTCAAGACAAATCAGGAGCTGTCTCGTTGGTCTGTTGTATTTTCACATCGAGCGAGTTAATTTCAATATCAGTGATGTCTAGATAGTGCTGGTCAAGTTGGTCACCGTTATATTGACTATGATAGCTGATACAGGGTGTGAAAGGTACAGTGAAATGCTTACTTGCAAACTTTCCTCAACAGTGCCAAAGTCACCATTATTAGTCAGTTGTACAACCAAATGCGTCTTCCGCATTTAACCCAACCCCTCTGAATCAGAGAGGTGCGGGGGGCTGCCTTAATCGACATCCACGTCTTCGGCGCCCGGGGAACAGTGGGTTAACTGCCTTGTTCAGGGGCAGAACGACAGATTTTTTCCTTGTCAGCTCGGGTATTTGAACTTGCAACCATCCGGTTACAAGTCCAACGCTCTAACCACTAGGCTACCTGCCGCCCTACCCTTGATCAAAAATATACACATAGCTAAGTAATAAAGTAGTTATTTTGTTGTTGTGATTGTGAAGACTATACAGAGCTAAGTAATAAAGTAGTTATTTTGTTGTTGTGATTGTGAAGACTATACAGAGCTAAGTAATAAAGTAGTTATTTTGTTGTTGTGATTGTGAAGACTATACAGAGCTAAGTAATAAAGTAGTTATTTTGTTGTTTGATTGTAAATATATCCAGAAGACTATACAGAATAAACTATGAGATGTGCTAAAGTCATGTACTGGTAACATGGACTGCCTTATGTATTGCAGTTCCTCTCAATCGCCTACAAGCAGTTCTAGGGAACAATGTTGTCGATTTTCAAAACAGAGTCCACAAGACACACAACGTTTGCAAAACAGTAAATGCACTTTGAAAATGTAGTTGTCTTTTAAACACAAAAACATGAATAAAAAATATATTAAACTGTCAAAAGTACAATTCTTGTCTTTCATAATTTGGTCACATATACCTGGATGTGTAGTGTCAGCGTCATTTTATCTTGAGCCTTCTTGGATGGGCACTTCTAATGTAACACTATGGCAGCACCCAAGCTTGAATTTTCGAGCTCTACCCTTAGATTTGGCGGTGATGTAGTGTCTCCATGAGTGACAGAACACTGAGCCAATCATGGCGCAACTAGAGAACATTACCAACCCCTGCGCTCTGTATGTTCTGCTGGCTGCCCCTCCACAGTACTGAGCTGGGATGAAACACCTGCATTTTGCAGCTGCCTTTCTACAGAAAGCCATGTTTGTATGTAGCTTTATTAACTCAATGATTATTATGTATTGTTTTTACATTGTTTGCAAACTGATGTGACATGTATTAATGCCAAAATAACATGCAAAACAACCACCCCCCCAAAAACCCACCTGCCCTGAATGACGGGTCGCCACTGTGTGCGAAGATGTATGGAAAATGTTACTGTTCGTTTAGTTGGTGACTTGCTTCAAATTTAACAAACTACTGTACTGTATATGGCTTATTATCGTAACAAATGCACTGATGTGGTCAAACGGGCGCGCATGTCACAACAGCTAATGCACGCAGTGATTATTGTTAATAGTCAGGTTAATATAATAGCTCGTTTAAAACGTTGATTTTTGCGGACACTGAAAACTATAAGATGCATGCATACTTTGTTTTTCGGAACTCGCTTCACTCGAGCGGGGAGGCTTGTGCTACCCAGTGCTGGCACATGGACACATCAAATACACCACTGGGACACCGATTCAGCTGTTTACATGTCCTAATAATTTGAAAGATTGCTCAGAAAACCACGTGTTTTAATCGGCATATGTTTACTTGGATTATAACTTTACGCCGATTAAGATAAACAGAGTAAGGCATTTACATTACTAATGTCATAGTCAGCCTTCTGTCATAATCAGTTTAATATCAAAGACAGCAAGGTTTATACAAACCATCACTGAGTACGGTTACATGCACGATAGTCAGATTAATATAATAGTTTGATTCAAATGTCTACATGCTTTACAAGAACAACGATTTCCCTAATCACCTACTGCCATAATCAGTTTAATATCTAATTATTACTGTGCATGTAAATGTACTGATGGAAATAAAACTCTAGGCTAGAAGCAGGAGGAAATAATGTGAATAAATGACTTATTGCTTAACATTGTGTTTGTCCTTAAGCCCAGGGCTTTGGAATACAAGTGTGAATCAGCAGTTGAGGGCCATATCCTACATTACTCATCTCATATGTATATACTGTATGTTATACCATCTACTGCACCTTGCCTACGCCGCTCGGCCATCAATATATTTATATGGACATATTCTCATTCACCCTTTTAGATTTGTGTGCATTAGGTATTTATGGGGAATTGTTAGATAATACTGCACTGTTGGAACTAGAAGCACAAGCATTTTTCTACACTCGCATTAACATCTGACCAATAAATGTTGATTTTGATTTAAAGCCCAGGGTTAACAAACGCTTGTGTGAGCACAGGATAAGATAGCCCAGAGCCATTCCCTAAATATGCAAAGGTAATGTGGCGCTCGATGGCTGCTTTCAGGCCTTAATGCTCCAGACATGACTAGAAGAGTAGGGAAAAGGGATCGACGTTAGACTCCGTGATCCACTAACATGTCTCCGGCAGGCACGCTGATTCTGAACCACATGGCATGACGTCCTGCTTGATGTCTACAGCTCCGAATAACAGTCTATCAACCAGTTGGAGAGGTATTATTCCACAACAGAACAGATATGTCTCAGGTACAAACACGGTTCTTTACGGATAACAAAAAGTAAGTATTGCTGAATTGTAAAGATATCCACTAGCCAGTTAGTTTGCTCTTTGGCCTGTAAGGTAACTAGCTAACTAAGTTGGTAGCGAGCATGAAGGAGAACTCTATGGGAGTGTTAGCCATGCTGTTGGTGATGGTAATCATATTGTATCCTTAGCTGGTGAGTTGCATAAAGCTTAGTGAGCATGAAGGAGAACTCTATGGGAGTGTTAGCCATGCTGTTGGTGATGGTAATCATATTGTATCCTTAGCTGGTGAGTTGCATAAAGCTTAGTGAGCATGAAGGAGAACTCTATGGGAGTGTTAGCCATGCTGTTGGTGATGGTAATCATATTGTATCCTTAGCTGGTGAGTTGCATAAAGCTTAGTGAGCATGAAGGAGAACTCTATGGGAGTGTTAGCCATGCTGTTGGTGATGGTAATCATATTGTATCCTTAGCTGGTGAGTTGCATAAAGCTTAGTGAGCATGAAGGAGAACTCTATGGGAGTGTTAGCCATGCTGTTGGTGATGGTAATCATATTGTATCCTTAGCTGGTGAGTTGCATAAAGCTTAGTGAGCATGAAGGAGAACTCTATGGGAGTGTTAGCCATGCTGTTGGTGATGGTAATCATATTGTATCCTTAGCTGGTGAGTTGCATAAAGCTTAGTGAGCATGAAGGAGAACTCTATGGGAGTGTTAGCCATGCTGTTGGTGATGGTAATCATATTGTATCCTTAGCTGGTGAGTTGCATAAAGCTTAGTGAGCATGAAGGAGAACTCTATGGGAGTGTTAGCCATGCTGTTGGTGATGGTAATCATATTGTATCCTTAGCTGGTGAGTTGCATAAAGCTTAGTGAGCATGAAGGAGAACTCTATGGGAGTGTTAGCCATGCTGTTGGTGATGGTAATCATATTGTATCCTTAGCTGGTGAGTTGCATAAAGCTTAGTGAGCATGAAGGAGAACTCTATGGGAGTGTTAGCCATGCTGTTGGTGATGGTAATCATATTGTATCCTTAGCTGGTGAGTTGCATAAAGCTTAGTGAGCATGAAGGAGAACTCTATGGGAGTGTTAGCCATGCTGTTGGTGATGGTAATCATATTGTATCCTTAGCTGGTGAGTTGCATAAAGCTTAGTGAGCATGAAGGAGAACTCTATGGGAGTGTTAGCCATGCTGTTGGTGATGGTAATCATATTGTATCCTTAGCTGGTGAGTTGCATAAAGCTTAGTGAGCATGAAGGAGAACTCTATGGGAGTGTTAGCCATGCTGTTGGTGATGGTAATCATATTGTATCCTTAGCTGGTGAGTTGCATAAAGCTTAGCGAGCATGAAGGAGAACTCTATGGGAGTGTTAGCCATGCTGTTGGTGATGGTAATCATATTGTATCCTTAGCTGGTGAGTTGCATAAAGCTTAGTGAGCATGAAGGAGAACTCTATGGGAGTGTTAGCCATGCTGTTGGTGATGGTAATCATATTGTATCCTTAGCTGGTGAGTTGCATAAAGCTTAGTGAGCATGAAGGAGAACTCTATGGGAGTGTTAGCCATGCTGTTGGTGATGGTAATCATATTGTATCCTTAGCTGGTGAGTTGCATAAAGCTTAGTGAGCATGAAGGAGAACTCTATGGGAGTGTTAGCCATGCTGTTGGTGATGGTAATCATATTGTATCCTTAGCTGGTGAGTTGCATAAAGCTTAGTGAGCATGAAGGAGAACTCTATGGGAGTGTTAGCCATGCTGTTGGTGATGGTAATCATATTGTATCCTTAGCTGGTGAGTTGCATAAAGCTTAGTGAGCATGAAGGAGAACTCTATGGGAGTGTTAGCCATGCTGTTGGTGATGGTAATCATATTGTATCCTTAGCTGGTGAGTTGCATAAAGCTTAGTGAGCATGAAGGAGAACTCTATGGGAGTGTTAGCCATGCTGTTGGTGATGGTAATCATATTGTATCCTTAGCTGGTGAGTTGCATAAAGCTTAGTGAGCATGAAGGAGAACTCTATGGGAGTGTTAGCCATGCTGTTGGTGATGGTAATCATATTGTATCCTTAGCTGGTGAGTTGCATAAAGCTTAGTGAGCATGAAGGAGAACTCTATGGGAGTGTTAGCCATGCTGTTGGTGATGGTAATCATATTGTATCCTTAGCTGGTGAGTTGCATAAAGCTTAGTGAGCATGAAGGAGAACTCTATGGGAGTGTTAGCCATGCTGTTGGTGATGGTAATCATATTGTATCCTTAGCTGGTGAGTTGCATAAAGCTTAGTGAGCATGAAGGAGAACTCTATGGGAGTGTTAGCCATGCTGTTGGTGATGGTAATCATATTGTATCCTTAGCTGGTGAGTTGCATAAAGCTTAGTGAGCATGAAGGAGAACTCTATGGGAGTGTTAGCCATGCTGTTGGTGATGGTAATCATATTGTATCCTTAGCTGGTGAGTTGCATAAAGCTTAGTGAGCATGAAGGAGAACTCTATGGGAGTGTTAGCCATGCTGTTGGTGATGGTAATCATATTGTATCCTTAGCTGGTGAGTTGCATAAAGCTTAGTGAGCATGAAGGAGAACTCTATGGGAGTGTTAGCCATGCTGTTGGTGATGGTAATCATATTGTATCCTTAGCTGGTGAGTTGCATAAAGCTTAGTGAGCATGAAGGAGAACTCTATGGGAGTGTTAGCCATGCTGTTGGTGATGGTAATCATATTGTATCCTTAGCTGGTGAGTTGCATAAAGCTTAGTGAGCATGAAGGAGAACTCTATGGGAGTGTTAGCCATGCTGTTGGTGATGGTAATCATATTGTATCCTTAGCTGGTGAGTTGCATAAAGCTTAGTGAGCATGAAGGAGAACTCTATGGGAGTGTTAGCCATGCTGTTGGTGATGGTAATCATATTGTATCCTTAGCTGGTGAGTTGCATAAAGCTTAGTGAGCATGAAGGAGAACTCTATGGGAGTGTTAGCCATGCTGTTGGTGATGGTAATCATATTGTATCCTTAGCTGGTGAGTTGCATAAAGCTTAGTGAGCATGAAGGAGAACTCTATGGGAGTGTTAGCCATGCTGTTGGTGATGGTAATCATATTGTATCCTTAGCTGGTGAGTTGCATAAAGCTTAGTGAGCATGAAGGAGAACTCTATGGGAGTGTTAGCCATGCTGTTGGTGATGGTAATCATATTGTATCCTTAGCTGGTGAGTTGCATAAAGCTTAGTGAGCATGAAGGAGAACTCTATGGGAGTGTTAGCCATGCTGTTGGTGATGGTAATCATATTGTATCCTTAGCTGGTGAGTTGCATAAAGCTTAGTGAGCATGAAGGAGAACTCTATGGGAGTGTTAGCCATGCTGTTGGTGATGGTAATCATATTGTATCCTTAGCTGGTGAGTTGCATAAAGCTTAGCGAGCATGAAGGAGAACTCTATGGGAGTGTTAGCCATGCTGTTGGTGATGGTAATCATATTGTATCCTTAGCTGGTGAGTTGCATAAAGCTTAGCGAGCATGAAGGAGAACTCTATGGGAGTGTTAGCCATGCTGTTGGTGATGGTAATCATATTGTATCCTTAGCTGGTGAGTTGCATAAAGCTTAGCGAGCATGAAGGAGAACTCTATGGGAGTGTTAGCCATGCTGTTGGTGATGGTAATCATATTGTATCCTTAGCTGGTGAGTTGCATAAAGCTTAGTGAGCATGAAGGAGAACTCTATGGGAGTGTTAGCCATGCTGTTGGTGATGGTAATCATATTGTATCCTTAGCTGGTGAGTTGCATAAAGCTTAGTGAGCATGAAGGAGAACTCTATGGGAGTGTTAGCCATGCTGTTGGTGATGGTAATCATATTGTATCCTTAGCTGGTGAGTTGCATAAAGCTTAGTGAGCATGAAGGAGAACTCTATGGGAGTGTTAGCCATGCTGTTGGTGATGGTAATCATATTGTATCCTTAGCTGGTGAGTTGCATAAAGCTTAGTGAGCATGAAGGAGAACTCTATGGGAGTGTTAGCCATGCTGTTGGTGATGGTAATCATATTGTATCCTTAGCTGGTGAGTTGCATAAAGCTTAGTGAGCATGAAGGAGAACTCTATGGGAGTGTTAGCCATGCTGTTGGTGATGGTAATCATATTGTATCCTTAGCTGGTGAGTTGCATAAAGCTTAGTGAGCATGAAGGAGAACTCTATGGGAGTGTTAGC
This sequence comes from Brachymystax lenok tsinlingensis, assembly GCA_030435695.1. Lineage (NCBI taxonomy): Eukaryota > Metazoa > Chordata > Actinopteri > Salmoniformes > Salmonidae > Brachymystax > Brachymystax lenok. The sequence goes on from CM059814.1 coordinate 50,157,529, forward strand.
CATGCTGTTGGTGATGGTAATCATATTGTATCCTTAGCTGGTGAGTTGCATAAAGCTTAGTGAGCATGAAGGAGAACTCTATGGGAGTGTTAGCCATGCTGTTGGTGATGGTAATCATATTGTATCCTTAGCTGGTGAGTTGCATAAAGCTTAGTGAGCATGAAGGAGAACTCTATGGGAGTGTTAGCCATGCTGTTGGTGATGGTAATCATATTGTATCCTTAGCTGGTGAGTTGCATAAAGCTTAGTGAGCATGAAGGAGAACTCTATGGGAGTGTTAGCCATGCTGTTGGTGATGGTAATCATATTGTATCCTTAGCTGGTGAGTTGCATAAAGCTTAGTGAGCATGAAGGAGAACTCTATGGGAGTGTTAGCCATGCTGTTGGTGATGGTAATCATATTGTATCCTTAGCTGGTGAGTTGCATAAAGCTTAGTGAGCATGAAGGAGAACTCTATGGGAGTGTTAGCCATGCTGTTGGTGATGGTAATCATATTGTATCCTTAGCTGGTGAGTTGCATAAAGCTTAGTGAGCATGAAGGAGAACTCTATGGGAGTGTTAGCCATGCTGTTGGTGATGGTAATCATATTGTATCCTTAGCTGGTGAGTTGCATAAAGCTTAGTGAGCATGAAGGAGAACTCTATGGGAGTGTTAGCCATGCTGTTGGTGATGGTAATCATATTGTATCCTTAGCTGGTGAGTTGCATAAAGCTTAGCGAGCATGAAGGAGAACTCTATGGGAGTGTTAGCCATGCTGTTGGTGATGGTAATCATATTGTATCCTTAGCTGGTGAGTTGCATAAAGCTTAGTGAGCATGAAGGAGAACTCTATGGGAGTGTTAGCCATGCTGTTGGTGATGGTAATCATATTGTATCCTTAGCTGGTGAGTTGCATAAAGCTTAGTGAGCATGAAGGAGAACTCTATGGGAGTGTTAGCCATGCTGTTGGTGATGGTAATCATATTGTATCCTTAGCTGGTGAGTTGCATAAAGCTTAGTGAGCATGAAGGAGAACTCTATGGGAGTGTTAGCCATGCTGTTGGTGATGGTAATCATATTGTATCCTTAGCTGGTGAGTTGCATAAAGCTTAGTGAGCATGAAGGAGAACTCTATGGGAGTGTTAGCCATGCTGTTGGTGATGGTAATCATATTGTATCCTTAGCTGGTGAGTTGCATAAAGCTTAGTGAGCATGAAGGAGAACTCTATGGGAGTGTTAGCCATGCTGTTGGTGATGGTAATCATATTGTATCCTTAGCTGGTGAGTTGCATAAAGCTTAGTGAGCATGAAGGAGAACTCTATGGGAGTGTTAGCCATGCTGTTGGTGATGGTAATCATATTGTATCCTTAGCTGGTGAGTTGCATAAAGCTTAGTGAGCATGAAGGAGAACTCTATGGGAGTGTTAGCCATGCTGTTGGTGATGGTAATCATATTGTATCCTTAGCTGGTGAGTTGCATAAAGCTTAGTGAGCATGAAGGAGAACTCTATGGGAGTGTTAGCCATGCTGTTGGTGATGGTAATCATATTGTATCCTTAGCTGGTGAGTTGCATAAAGCTTAGTGAGCATGAAGGAGAACTCTATGGGAGTGTTAGCCATGCTGTTGGTGATGGTAATCATATTGTATCCTTAGCTGGTGAGTTGCATAAAGCTTAGTGAGCATGAAGGAGAACTCTATGGGAGTGTTAGCCATGCTGTTGGTGATGGTAATCATATTGTATCCTTAGCTGGTGAGTTGCATAAAGCTTAGTGAGCATGAAGGAGAACTCTATGGGAGTGTTAGCCATGCTGTTGGTGATGGTAATCATATTGTATCCTTAGCTGGTGAGTTGCATAAAGCTTAGTGAGCATGAAGGAGAACTCTATGGGAGTGTTAGCCATGCTGTTGGTGATGGTAATCATATTGTATCCTTAGCTGGTGAGTTGCATAAAGCTTAGTGAGCATGAAGGAGAACTCTATGGGAGTGTTAGCCATGCTGTTGGTGATGGTAATCATATTGTATCCTTAGCTGGTGAGTTGCATAAAGCTTAGTGAGCATGAAGGAGAACTCTATGGGAGTGTTAGCCATGCTGTTGGTGATGGTAATCATATTGTATCCTTAGCTGGTGAGTTGCATAAAGCTTAGTGAGCATGAAGGAGAACTCTATGGGAGTGTTAGCCATGCTGTTGGTGATGGTAATCATATTGTATCCTTAGCTGGTGAGTTGCATAAAGCTTAGCGAGCATGAAGGAGAACTCTATGGGAGTGTTAGCCATGCTGTTGGTGATGGTAATCATATTGTATCCTTAGCTGGTGAGTTGCATAAAGCTTAGTGAGCATGAAGGAGAACTCTATGGGAGTGTTAGCCATGCTGTTGGTGATGGTAATCATATTGTATCCTTAGCTGGTGAGTTGCATAAAGCTTAGTGAGCATGAAGGAGAACTCTATGGGAGTGTTAGCCATGCTGTTGGTGATGGTAATCATATTGTATCCTTAGCTGGTGAGTTGCATAAAGCTTAGTGAGCATGAAGGAGAACTCTATGGGAGTGTTAGCCATGCTGTTGGTGATGGTAATCATATTGTATCCTTAGCTGGTGAGTTGCATAAAGCTTAGTGAGCATGAAGGAGAACTCTATGGGAGTGTTAGCCATGCTGTTGGTGATGGTAATCATATTGTATCCTTAGCTGGTGAGTTGCATAAAGCTTAGTGAGCATGAAGGAGAACTCTATGGGAGTGTTAGCCATGCTGTTGGTGATGGTAATCATATTGTATCCTTAGCTGGTGAGTTGCATAAAGCTTAGTGAGCATGAAGGAGAACTCTATGGGAGTGTTAGCCATGCTGTTGGTGATGGTAATCATATTGTATCCTTAGCTGGTGAGTTGCATAAAGCTTAGTGAGCATGAAGGAGAACTCTATGGGAGTGTTAGCCATGCTGTTGGTGATGGTAATCATATTGTATCCTTAGCTGGTGAGTTGCATAAAGCTTAGTGAGCATGAAGGAGAACTCTATGGGAGTGTTAGCCATGCTGTTGGTGATGGTAATCATATTGTATCCTTAGCTGGTGAGTTGCATAAAGCTTAGCGAGCATGAAGGAGAACTCTATGGGAGTGTTAGCCATGCTGTTGGTGATGGTAATCATATTGTATCCTTAGCTGGTGAGTTGCATAAAGCTTAGCGAGCATGAAGGAGAACTCTATGGGAGTGTTAGCCATGCTGTTGGTGATGGTAATCATATTGTATCCTTAGCTGGTGAGTTGCATAAAGCTTAGTGAGCATGAAGGAGAACTCTATGGGAGTGTTAGCCATGCTGTTGGTGATGGTAATCATATTGTATCCTTAGCTGGTGAGTTGCATAAAGCTTAGTGAGCATGAAGGAGAACTCTATGGGAGTGTTAGCCATGCTGTTGGTGATGGTAATCATATTGTATCCTTAGCTGGTGAGTTGCATAAAGCTTAGTGAGCATGAAGGAGAACTCTATGGGAGTGTTAGCCATGCTGTTGGTGATGGTAATCATATTGTATCCTTAGCTGGTGAGTTGCATAAAGCTTAGTGAGCATGAAGGAGAACTCTATGGGAGTGTTAGCCATGCTGTTGGTGATGGTAATCATATTGTATCCTTAGCTGGTGAGTTGCATAAAGCTTAGTGAGCATGAAGGAGAACTCTATGGGAGTGTTAGCCATGCTGTTGGTGATGGTAATCATATTGTATCCTTAGCTGGTGAGTTGCATAAAGCTTAGTGAGCATGAAGGAGAACTCTATGGGAGTGTTAGCCATGCTGTTGGTGATGGTAATCATATTGTATCCTTAGCTGGTGAGTTGCATAAAGCTTAGTGAGCATGAAGGAGAACTCTATGGGAGTGTTAGCCATGCTGTTGGTGATGGTAATCATATTGTATCCTTAGCTGGTGAGTTGCATAAAGCTTAGTGAGCATGAAGGAGAACTCTATGGGAGTGTTAGCCATGCTGTTGGTGATGGTAATCATATTGTATCCTTAGCTGGTGAGTTGCATAAAGCTTAGTGAGCATGAAGGAGAACTCTATGGGAGTGTTAGCCATGCTGTTGGTGATGGTAATCATATTGTATCCTTAGCTGGTGAGTTGCATAAAGCTTAGTGAGCATGAAGGAGAACTCTATGGGAGTGTTAGCCATGCTGTTGGTGATGGTAATCATATTGTATCCTTAGCTGGTGAGTTGCATAAAGCTTAGTGAGCATGAAGGAGAACTCTATGGGAGTGTTAGCCATGCTGTTGGTGATGGTAATCATATTGTATCCTTAGCTGGTGAGTTGCATAAAGCTTAGTGAGCATGAAGGAGAACTCTATGGGAGTGTTAGCCATGCTGTTGGTGATGGTAATCATATTGTATCCTTAGCTGGTGAGTTGCATAAAGCTTAGTGAGCATGAAGGAGAACTCTATGGGAGTGTTAGCCATGCTGTTGGTGATGGTAATCATATTGTATCCTTAGCTGGTGAGTTGCATAAAGCTTAGTGAGCATGAAGGAGAACTCTATGGGAGTGTTAGCCATGCTGTTGGTGATGGTAATCATATTGTATCCTTAGCTGGTGAGTTGCATAAAGCTTAGTGAGCATGAAGGAGAACTCTATGGGAGTGTTAGCCATGCTGTTGGTGATGGTAATCATATTGTATCCTTAGCTGGTGAGTTGCATAAAGCTTAGTGAGCATGAAGGAGAACTCTATGGGAGTGTTAGCCATGCTGTTGGTGATGGTAATCATATTGTATCCTTAGCTGGTGAGTTGCATAAAGCTTAGCGAGCATGAAGGAGAACTCTATGGGAGTGTTAGCCATGCTGTTGGTGATGGTAATCATATTGTATCCTTAGCTGGTGAGTTGCATAAAGCTTAGCGAGCATGAAGGAGAACTCTATGGGAGTGTTAGCCATGCTGTTGGTGATGGTAATCATATTGTATCCTTAGCTGGTGAGTTGCATAAAGCTTAGCGAGCATGAAGGAGAACTCTATGGGAGTGTTAGCCATGCTGTTGGTGATGGTAATCATATTGTATCCTTAGCTGGTGAGTTGCATAAAGCTTAGCGAGCATGAAGGAGAACTCTATGGGAGTGTTAGCCATGCTGTTGGTGATGGTAATCATATTGTATCCTTAGCTGGTGAGTTGCATAAAGCTTAGTGAGCATGAAGGAGAACTCTATGGGAGTGTTAGCCATGCTGTTGGTGATGGTAATCATATTGTATCCTTAGCTGGTTGAAATGTTGATTTATTGAAGTTAGTGTTTGCTAACCTGACCAGGGAAGATTGTACATACAAATCCTATGGGTTGTTGTTTGTTACCCTAGCTTATAACTACAAGTTTGAAGTTAGCTAGCCAACTATCTATTTGTCTGTAAGCAGTGACTTAGTCATGTTAAATGATTGATATAGCGTAACCTACTGTAAGCAGTGACTTAGTCATGTTAAATGATTGATATAGCATAACCTACTGTAAGCAGTGACTTAGTCATGTTAAATGATTGATATAGCGTAACCTACTGTAAGCAGTGACTTAGTCATGTTAAATGATTGATATAGCGTAACCTACTGTAAGCAGTGACTTAGTCATGTTAAATGATTGATCTAGCGTAACCTCCCAACGTTGTCCCTCAGATATTCAGTAGATGACGTCCCATTCTCCATCCCTGCTGCCTCAGAGGTGCAGGAACTCAGCAATGTCATCAACAAGCTGCTGGAAGCAAAGAATGGTGAGAAAAATCATTTAGAATGGCTCTTTTTGTTCTAAGCTGAGAATTTAGAATGGTTCCGTTCGTTCTTCGCCGAGAATTTAGAATGGTTCCGTTCGTTCTTCGCCGAGAATTTAGAATGGTGTCGTTCGTTCTTCGCCGAGAATTTAGAATGGTTCCGTTCGTTCTTCGTTGAGAATTTAGAATGGTGCGGTTCGTTCTTCGTTGAGAATTTAGAATGGTGCGGTTCGTTCTTCGTTGGGGTTCAATGGCGGTTGGCATCCTATATAATGTTGCATTACAGCCACCAGCTGTATTTCTACTTAATCTGTTCAAAAATGTAACTAGAAATAAACAAACACCACCCAAAGTAAATATACTACAATACCTACCCCTTGGCCCACTATCCATACTACAGAGTAAATTAATCCCCCATCGGCCTGGGAGGGCGGCACTCCTTCCAACATCTTCTGTAGATCCTCTGCAGTTATGTGTCCAACTTCCAGAAAACATCTGGCCGCTTTCACAATAATGTCAATTCTCTCTGACCTGCTTTCAACTTGCACAATTCCTGATTATGGTGATGCAGGCCAAGACCCTGGATTTATTGCCATCCATATTCCTGGGTCCACTAGCTGACATGGGAACATTCACTGTTGCTGTAGGTTCTTCTATCACAGAGGGAGCAGTCTGACCCTCTCCACCCTTAACCCTTCCCATTGGCTCTGCAGAGAGAACACCCTGGCCTACTCTGGCTTTAGCTACCGGTATCTATCACAGAGGGAGCAGTCTGACCCTCTCCACTCTTAACCCTTCCCATTGCCTCCGCAGAGAGAACACCCTGGCCTACTCTGGCTTTAGCTACCGGTATCTATCACAGAGGGAGCAGTCTGACCCTCTCCACTCTTAACCCTTCCCATTGCCTCCGCAGAGAGAACACCCTGGCCTACTCTGGCTTTAGCTACCGGTATCTATCACAGAGGGAGCAGTCTGACCCTCTCCACCCTTAACCCTTCCCATTGGCTCTGCAGAGAGAACACCCTGGCCTACTCTGGCTTTAGCTACCGATATCAGTTTCAACCGGGCATTCTGAAGACCTTAATGACTACCTCCACAGTTACTACACTTGAGCCTTGTCCTCCAGACGTCTTCACTAAATGGGAAGCTCCATCCCTACCACGTCTCAGCTGGACCGTTCTACACTGACGCTACATGCCCAAACTTCTGGCAGCCAAAACATTAGGCACTAACCGGATAACTGTCCTAACAACACCCTATCAGGGAGAACCTCATAGCACAGCATCAGGGCCAGACTCTCCTCCCTCCAGCCACCTCATAGCACAGCATCAGGGCCAGACTCTCCTCCCTCCAGCCACCTCATAGCACAGCATCAGGGCCAGACTCTCCACTCTCCAGCCACCTCATAGCACAGCATCAGGGCCAGACTCTCCACTCTCCAGCCACCTCATAGCACAGCATCAGGGCCAGACTCTCCACCCTCCAGCCACCACATAGCACAGCATCAGGGCCAGACTCTCCACTCTCCAGCCACCTCATAGCACAGCATCAGGGCCAGACTCTCCTCCGCTCTCCAGCCACCTCATAATACAGCATCAGGGCCAGACTCTCCTCCGCTCTCCAGCCACCTCATAATACAGCATCAGGGCCAGACTCTCCTCCGCTCTCCAGCCACCTCATAATACAGCATCCGGGCCAGACTCTCCTCCGCTCTCCAGCCACCTCATAATACAGCATCAGGGCCAGACTCTCCTCCGTCCAGCCACATTTTGTCACATTACACATATTGTTTGTCCTTATTCTCCAATTGAATTGTTTCAGGACTAGTGCTGTCTTGGTTTGACCTGTATCACTGATGAATGTATTAGCATCATATTGGGTGTCTCATCTTTGTGCTTTGTTGTTGTAGGGTCTCACAGCCAGATTGAGTTTGACTTCCTGGTGCGAGGTCAGTTCCTGCGGACATCGTTGTCAAATCACATGGAGGCTGAAGGCATCTCAACGGTAAGTAGGACCTCTGGACAGTAGGAGGGCCTCTGGACAGTAGGGTTTACTAGGAGGACCTCTGGACAGTAGGGTTTACTAGTAGGACCTCTGGGCAGTAGTAGGACCTATGGACAGTAGGGTTTTGCTAGTAGGACCTCTGGACAGTAGGGTTTTACTGGTAGGACCTCTGGACGGTGGTAGGACCTCTGGACAGTAGTAGGACCTCTGGACAGTAGGGTTTACTAGTAGGACCTCTGGACAGTAGGAGGGCCTCTGGACAGTAGGGTTTACTAGGAGGACCTCTGGACAGTAGGGTTTACTAGTAGGACCTCTGGGCAGTAGTAGGACCTATGGACAGTAGGGTTTTGCTAGTAGGACCTCTGGACAGTAGGGTTTTACTGGTAGGACCTCTGGACGGTGGTAGGACCTCTGGACAGTAGTAGGACCTCTGGACAGTAGGGTTTACTAGTAGGACCTCTGGACAGTAGTAGGACCTCTGGACAGTAGGGTTTACTAGTAGGACCTCTGGACAGTAGTAGGACCTCTGGACAGTAGGGTTTACTAGTAGGACCTCTGGACAGTGGTAGGACCTCTGGACGGTAGGGTTTACGAGTAGCCCCCTCTGGACGGTAGGAGGACCTCTGGGCGGTAGGAGGACTTCTGGACGGTAGGGTTTACGCGTAGCCCCTTCTGGACGGTAGGAGGACCTCTGGACGGTAGGAGGACCTCTGGACGGTAGGGTTTACGCATAGCCTGCTTAGTATGCCAATATGACTTGAAGCGTGTTTTGTGTGTGTGTTACAGGAAGATGTGGTGGAGATCGAGTATGTGGAGAGGTTCACCGCTCCCCAACCAGAGGAGTGTATGATGCATGATGACTGGATCAGCTCAGTGGAGGCAGACTCTGAATGGTAAGAGACGTGACGTCTAACCCAGACTCTGAGTGGTAAGAGACGTGACGTCTAACCCAGACTCTGAGTGGTAAGAGACGTGACGTCTAACCCAGACTCTGAGTGGTAAGAGACGTGACGTCTAACCCAGACTCTGAGTGGTAAGAGGCGTGGCGTCTAACCCAGACTCTGAGTGGTAAGAGGCGTGACGTCTAACCCAGAGACCCTAACCCAGACTCTGAGTGGTAAGAGGCGTGACGTCAAACCCAGACTCTGAGTGGTAAGAGCGTGGCGTCTAACCCAGACTCTGAGTGGTAAGAGACGTGACGTCTAACCCAGACTCTGAGTGGTAAGAGACGTGACGTCTAACCCAGACTCTGAGTGGTAAGAGACGTGACGTCTAACCCAGACTCTGAGTGGTAAGAGACGTGACGTCTAACCCAGACTCTGAGTGGTAAGAGACGTGACGTCTAACCCAGACTCTGAGTGGTAAGAGACGTGACGTCTAACCCAGAGACCCTAACCCAGACTCTGAGTGGTAAGAGACGTGACGTCAAACCCAGACTCTGAGTGGTAAGAGACGTGACGTCTAACCCAGACTCTGAGTGGTAAGAGGCGTGACGTCTAACCCAGACTCTGAGTGGTAAGAGGCGTGGCGTCGCCCAGACTCTGAGTGGTAAGAGGCGTGGACGAGACGTGACGTCTAACCCAGACTCTGAGTGGTAAGAGACGTGACGTCTAACCCAGACTCTGAGTGGTAAGAGACGTGACGTCTAACCCAGACTCTGAGTGGTAAGAGACGTGACGTCTAACCCAGACTCTGAATGGTAAGAGACGTGACGTCTAACCCAGACTCTGAATGGTAAGAGACGTGACGTCTAACCCAGAGACCCTAACCAAGAGACCCTATGTTATTGATGTCTGCTCCAGGATCCTGACAGGTTCCTACGATAAGACGGCCAGGATCTGGTCTCTGGAGGGCAAGGCTGTGATGACGGTGGCCGGACACACAGACGTGGTGAAGGACGTGGCCTGGGTCAAGAGAGGTGAGGGGGAGGATCTGGAGCTAATTTGCTGGTGCTTTTACCATTATACATTTTTTTACTTGGGGGGCCAAATAAAATCACCCGCGGACCAAATTCAGCCTGAGGGCTGCCCGTTGGGGAACCCTGGTCTAGATGGTCTCATCCTGACACCCCTATGTTTGTCTAGATGGTCTCTGCCTGACACCCCTATATTTGTCTAGATGGTCTCTGCCTGACACCCCTATGTTTGTCTAGATGGTCTCAGCCTGACACCCCTATGTTTGTCTAGATGGTCTCAGCCTGACACCCCTATGTTTGCCTAGATGGCCTGACCTCCCTGCTGCTCACAGCCTCTCTGGACCAAACCATTCTGCTGTGGGAGTGGAACTCTGAGAGGAACAAGCTGAAAGCTAGACACTGTTGTCGTGGACACGCTGGGAGCGTTGACACTATCGCCACGGATCCCACACGCACTAAGGTGAGAGGGGGAGAAGACCTGGGGGGAGGAGGAGAAGACCTGGGGGGGAGGAGGAGGAGGAGGAGGGGGAGGAGAAGACCTGGGGGAGGAGGAGGAGGAGGAGGAGGGGGAGGAGAAGACCTGGGGGAGGAGGAGGAGGAGGAGGAGGAGGAGGGAGGAGAAGACCTGGGGGAGGAGGAGGAGGAGGAAAAGAAGACCTGGGGGAGGAGGAGGGGGAGGAGAAGACCTGGGGGAGGAGGAGGGGGAGGAGAAGACCTGGGGGAGGAGGAGGAGGAGGAGAAGACCTGGGGGAGGAGGAGGAGGAGGAGGAGGAGAAGACCTGGGGAGGAGGGGGAGGAGGAGAAGACCTGGGGGAGGAGGAGGAGGAGGAGGAGAAGACCTGGGGGAGGAGGAGGAGGAGGAGACCGAGGAGGAGGAGAAGACTGGGGGAGGAGGAGGAGAAGACTGGGGGAGGAGGAGGAGGAGGAGACCGAGGAGGAGGAGAAGACTGGGGGAGGAGGAGGAGGAGGAGACCGAGGAGGAGGAGAAGACTGGGAGGAGGGAGGAGGAGAAGACTGGGGGAGGAGGAGGAGGAGACCGAGGAGGAGGAGACCGGGAGGAGGAGACCAGGGGGAGGAGGAGGAGACCGGGGGAGGAGGAGGAGACCGGGGAGGGAGGAGGAGGAGACCGGGGGAGGAGGAGGAGACCGGGGGAGGAGGAGGAGGAGAAGACGGGGAAGGAGAAGGAGAAGACCTGGGGGAGGAGGAGGAGGAGGAGGAGGAGACCTGGGGGAGGAGGAGGAGGAGGAGGAGGAGGAGACCTGGGGGAGGAGGAGGAGGAGGAGACCTGGGGGAGGAGGGGAGGAGACCGGGGGAGGAGGAGGAGAAGACCGGGGTTGGGGGAGGAGAAGACCTGGGGGAGGAGGAGGAGGAGGAGAAGACCGGGGAGGAGGAGGAGGAGGAGACCTGGGGGAGGAGGAGGAGGAGGACGACAAGACTGGGGAATATGCAGTTGTCAACATCACTGCTCAGGAACTAATAGATGTATTTTTGTCTACATTCCTCTCAGTTCTGCAGTGGTTCCTGGGACAAGATGCTGAAGATCTGGTCAGCAGGTAGAGTCCTAGTGGACAACCTCTGGGTTGTTTGGGATGATAATGGAGTTAGATTAGTTCACAGCTCCATGTATCTCTAGTATCCATGTTAACTATGTGTCTCCTGTGTTTCCCTGCTAACTGTTCTGTTGTCCTGCCAGTGGCCACAGAGGACGAGGAGGAGGTAGAGGAGCCTCCCAGCAGACCCAGAAAGAAACAGAAGACTGAACAGCTGGGACTGACCAGGGTGAGGAGAGCAGCCGGACCCAGACTAGCCCTGTCAGACTGACCCAGACTAGCCCTATCAGACTGACCCAGACTAGCCCTATCAGACTGACCAGGGTGAGGAGGGCAGCCTAACCCAGACTAACCCTATCAGACTGACCCAGACTAGCCCTATCAGACTGACCAGGGTGAGGAGGGCAGCCTAACCCTATCAGACTGACCCAGACTAGCCCTATCAGACTGACCAGGGTGAGGAGGGCAGCCTAACCCAGACTAACCCTATCAGACTGACCCAGACTAGCCCTATCAGACTGACCCAGACTAGCCCTATCAGACTGACCCAGACTAGCCCTATCAGACTGACCCAGACTAACCCTATCAGACTGACCCAGACTAGCCCTATCAGACTGACCAGGGTGAGGAGGGCAGCCTAACCCAGACTAACCCTATCAGACTGACCCAGACTAGCCCTATCAGACTGACCAGGGTGAGGAGGGCAGCCTAACCCAGACTAGCCCTATCAGACTGACCCAGACTAGCCCTATCAGACTGACCCAGACTAGCCCTATCAGACTGACCCAGACTAACCCTATCAGACTGACCCAGACTAGCCCTATCAGACTGACCAGGGTGAGGAGGGCAGCCTAACCCAGACTAGCCCTATCAGACTGACCCAGACTAGCCCTATCAGACTGACCCAGACTAGCCCTATCAGACTGACCAGGGTGAGGAGGGCAGCCTAACCCAGACTAGCCCTATCAGACTGACCCAGACTAGCCCTATCAGACTGACCCAGACTAGCCCTATCAGACTGACCCAGACTAGCCCTATCAGACTGACCCAGACTAGCCCTATCAGACTGACCCAGACTAACCCTATCAGACTGACCAGGGTGAGGAGGGCAGCCTAACCCAGACTAACCCTATCAGACTGACCCAGACTAACCCTATCAGACTGACCCAGACTAGCCCTATCAGACTGACCAGGGTGAGGAGGGCAGCCTAACCCAGACTAACCCTATCAGACTGACCCAGACTAGCCCTATCAGACTGACCAGGGTGAGGAGTGTTTGTTCTATGTGGTGTTGAACTGGGTCTTCAGACATGTTTGTAATGTTCACCCTTCATGATGTTATCCAGGGTTAGGGGCTCCCTCTGGATGTTATCCAGGGTTAGGGGCTCCCTCTGGATGTTATCCAGGGTTAGGGGCTCCCTCTGGATGTTATCCAGGGTTAGGGGCTCCCTCTGGATGTTATCCAGGGTTAGGGGCTCCCTCGGGATGTTATCCAGGGTTAGGGGCTCCCTCGGGATGTTATCCAGGGTTAGGGGCTCCCTCGGGATGTTATCCAGGGTTAGGGGCTCCTCGGGATGTTACCCAGGGTTAGGGGCTCCCTCGGGATGTTATCCAGGGTTAGGGGCTCCCTCGGGATGTTACCCAGGGTTAGGGGCTCCCTCGGGATGTTACCCAGGGTTAGGGGCTCCCTCGGGATGTTACCCAGGGTTAGGGGCTCCCTCGGGATGTTACCCAGGGTTAGGGGCTCCCTCGGGATGTTACCCAGGGTTAGGGGCTCCCTCGGGATGTTACCCAGGGTTAGGGGCTCCCTAGGGATGTTATCCAGGGTTAGGGGCTCCCTAGGGATGTTATCCAGGGTTAGGGGCTCCCTCGGGATGTTATCCAGGGTTAGGGGCTCCCTCGGGATGTTACCCAGGGTTAGGGGCTCCCTAGGGATGTTATCCAGGGTTAGGGGCTCCCAGGGCTCCATTTGATCAGTAGCGTATCTTAGTATTAATCATCTTCCTCTTCTAGACACCCCTCATGACATTGTCTGGTCACAACGAGGCGGTGTCGTCTGTCCTCTGGTTGGACAGCGAGGAGATCTGCAGTGCATCCTGGGACCACACCATCCGCCTCTGGGACGCCGAGACTGGAAGCATGAAGACCACACTGGTGAGAGACTCCCTAGACCACACTGGTGAGAGACCCCCTAGACCACACTGGTGAGAGACCCCCTAGACCACACTGGTGAGAGACCCCCTAGACCACACTGGTGAGAGACTCTAACCCTAGACCACACTGGTGAGAGACTCTAACCCTAGACCACACTGGTGAGAGACCCCCTAGACCACACTGGTGAGAGACTCTAACCCTAGACCACACTGGTGAGAGACTCTAACCCTAGACCACACTGGTGAGAGACCCCCTAGACCACACTGGTGAGAGACTCTAACCCTAGACCACACTGGTGGGTGACTCTAACCCTAGACCACACTGGTGAGAGACTCTAACCCTAGACCACACTGGTGAGAGACTCTAACCCTAGACCACACTGGTGAGAGACCCCAACCTAGACCACACTGGTGAGAGACTCTAACCCTAGACCACACTGGTGAGAGACTCTAACCCTAGACCACACTGGTGAGAGACCTCTAACCTAGACCACACTGGTGAGAGACTCTAACCCTAGACCACACTGGTGAGAGACTCTAACCTAGACCACACTGGTGAGAGACTCTAACCCTAGACCACACTGGTGAGAGACTCTAACCCTAGACCACACTGGTGAGAGACTCTAACCCTAGACCACACTGGTGGGTGACTCTAACCCTAGACCACACTGGTGAGAGACTCTAACCCTAGACCACACTGGTGGGTGACTCTAACCCTAGACCACACTGGTGAGAGACCCCCTAGACCACACTGGTGAGAGACTCTAACCCTAGACCACACTGGTGAGAGACTCTAACCCTAGACCACACTGGTGAGAGACTCTAACCCTAGACCACACTGGTGGGTGACTCTAACCCTAGACCACACTGGTGAGAGACTCTAACCCTAGACCACACTGGTGGGTGACTCTAACCCTAGACCACACTGGTGAGAGACTCTAACCCTAGACCACACTGGTGAGAGACCCCCTAGACCACACTGGTGAGAGACCCCCTAGACCACACTGGTGAGAGACTCTAACCCTAGACCACACTGGTGAGAGACTCTAACCCTAGACCACACTGGTGAGAGACCCCCTAGACCACACTGGTGAGAGACTCTAACACTAGACCACACTGGTGAGAGACTCTAACCCTAGACCACACTGGTGAGAGACTCTAACCCTAGACCACACTGGTGAGAGACTCTAACCCTAGACCACACTGGTGAGAGACTCTAACCCTAGACCACACTGGTGGGTGACTCTAACCCTAGACCACACTGGTGAGAGACTCTAACCCTAGACCACACTGGTGAGAGACTCTAACCCTAGACCACACTGGTGAGAGACTCTAACCCTAGACCACACTGGTGAGAGACTCTAACCCTAGACCACACTGGTGAGAGACTCTAACCCTAGACCACACTGGTGAGAGACTCTAACCCTAGACCACACTGGTGAGAGACTCTAACCCTAGACCACACTGGTGAGAGACTCTAACCCTAGACCACACTGGTGAGAGACTCTAACCCTAGACCACACTGGTGAGAGACTCTAACCCGAGACCACACTGGTGAGAGACTCTAACCCGAGACCACACTGGTGAGAGACTCTAACCCGAGACCACACTGGTGAGAGACTCTAACCCGAGACCACACCCCTCACAACCTCTTAGTTGATGACTGATTGGTTAATCTCCCCTTCTCTTCTTATCTCTAGACGGGCAGTAAGGTGTTTAACCACATCTCCTACTCTCCACTGTGTCGTCGCCTGGCCTCTGGCAGCACTGACCGACACGTCAGGCTGTGGGACCCTCGCTCTAAAGGTCACAACTAAATCACACTTCATTAAAACATCTCCGTGCACTTTCCAATTTACATTAGAACAGCTCTCTTACGTGTGAGTTTGTATTTATTATGGATCTCCATTAGTTCCTGCCAAGGCATCAGCTACTCTTCCTGGGGTTTATTATGGATCCCCATTAGTTCCTGCCAAGGCAGCAGCTACTCTTCCTGGGGTTTATTATGGATCCCCATTAGTTCCTGCCAAGGCAGCAGCTACTCTTCCTGGGGTTTATTATGGATCCCCATTAGTTCCTGCCAAGGCAGCAGCTACTCTTCCTGGGGTTTATTATGGATCCCCATTAGTTCCTGCCAAGGCAGCAGCTACTCTTCCTGGGGTTTATTATGGATCCCCATTAGTTCCTGCCAAGGCAGCAGCTACTCTTCCTGGGGTTTATTATGGATCCCCATTAGTTCCTGCCAAGGCAGCAGCTACTCTTCCTGGGGTTTATTATGGATCCCCATTAGTTCCTGCCAAGGCAGCAGCTACTCTTCCTGGGGTTTATTATGGATCCCCATTAGTTCCTGCCAAGGCAGCAGCTACTCTTCCTGGGGTTTATTATGGATCCCCATTAGTTCCTGCCAAGGCAGCAGCTACTCTTCCTGGGGTTTATTATGGATCCCCATTAGTTCCTGCCAAGGCAGCAGCTACTCTTCCTGGGGTTTATTATGGATCCCCATTAGTTCCTGCCAAGGCAGCAGCTACTCTTCCTGGGGTTTATTATGGATCCCCATTAGTTCCTGCCAAGGCAGCAGCTACTCTTCCTGGGGTTTATTATGGATCCCCATTAGTTCCTGCCAAGGCAGCAGCTACTCTTCCTGGGGTTTATTATGGATCCCCATTAGTTCCTGCCAAGGCAGCAGCTACTCTTCCTGGGGTTTATTATGGATCCCCATTAGTTCCTGCCAAGGCAGCAGCTACTCTTCCTGGGGTTTATTATGGATCCCCATTAGTTCCTGCCAAGGCAGTAGCTACTCTTCCTGGGGTTTATTATGGATCCCCATTAGTTCCTGCCAAGGCAGCAGCTACTCTTCCTGGGGTTTATTATGGATCCCCATTAGTTCCTGCCAAGGCAGCAGCTACTCTTCCTGGGGTTTATTATGGATCCCCATTAGTTCCTGCCAAGGCAGCAGCTACTCTTCCTGGGGTTTATTATGGATCCCCATTAGTTCCTGCCAAGGCAGCAGCTACTCTTCCTGGGGTTTATTATGGATCCCCATTAGTTCCTGCCAAGGCAGCAGCTACTCTTCCTGGGGTTTATTATGGATCCCCATTAGTTCCTTCCAAGGCAGCAGCTACTCTTCCTGGGGTTTATTATGGATCCCCATTAGTTCCTGCCAAGGCAGCAGCTACTCTTCCTGGGGTTTATTATGGATCCCCATTAGTTCCTGCCAAGGCAGCAGCTACTCTTCCTGGGGTTTATTATGGATCCCCATTAGTTCCTGCCAAGGCAGCAGCTACTCTTCCTGGGGTTTATTATGGATCCCCATTAGTTCCTGCCAAGGCAGCAGCTACTCTTCCTGGGGTTTATTATGGATCCCCATTAGTTCCTGCCAAGGCAGCAGCTACTCTTCCTGGGGTTTATTATGGATCCCCATTAGTTCCTGCCAAGGCAGCAGCTACTCTTCCTGGGGTTTATTATGGATCCCCATTAGTTCCTGCCAAGGCAGCAGCTACTCTTCCTGGGGTTTATTATGGATCCCCATTAGTTCCTGCCAAGGCAGCAGCTACTCTTCCTGGGGTTTATTATGGATCCCCATTAGTTCCTGCCAAGGCAGCAGCTACTCTTCCTGGGGTTTATTATGGATCCCCATTAGTTCCTGCCAAGGCAGCAGCTACTCTTCCTGGGGTTTATTATGGATCCCCATTAGTTCCTGCCAAGGCAGCAGCTACTCTTCCTGGGGTTTATTATGGATCCCCATTAGTTCCTGCCAAGGCAGCAGCTACTCTTCCTGGGGTTTATTATGGATCCCCATTAGTTCCTGCCAAGGCAGCAGCTACTCTTCCTGGGGTTTATTATGGATCCCCATTAGTTCCTGCCAAGGCAGCAGCTACTCTTCCTGGGGTTTATTATGGATCCCCATTAGTTCCTGCCAAGGCAGCAGCTACTCTTCCTGGGGTTTATTATGGATCCCCATTAGTTCCTGCCAAGGCAGCAGCTACTCTTCCTGGGGTTTATTATGGATCCCCATTAGTTCCTGCCAAGGCAGCAGCTACTCTTCCTGGGGTTTATTATGGATCCCCATTAGTTCCTGCCAAGGCAGCAGCTACTCTTCCTGGGGTTTATTATGGATCCCCATTAGTTCCTGCCAAGGCAGCAGCTACTCTTCCTGGGGTTTATTATGGATCCCCATTAGTTCCTGCCAAGGCAGCAGCTACTCTTCCTGGGGTTTATTATGGATCCCCATTAGTTCCTGCCAAGGCAGCAGCTACTCTTCCTGGGGTTTATTATGGATCCCCATTAGTTCCTGCCAAGGCAGCAGCTACTCTTCCTGGGGTTTATTATGGATCCCCATTAGTTCCTGCCAAGGCAGCAGCTACTCTTCCTGGGGTTTATTATGGATCCCCATTAGTTCCTGCCAAGGCAGCAGCTACTCTTCCTGGGGTTTATTATGGATCCCCATTAGTTCCTGCCAAGGCAGCAGCTACTCTTCCTGGGGTTTATTATGGATCCCCATTAGTTCCTGCCAAGGCAGCAGCTACTCTTCCTGGGGTTTATTACGGATCCCCATTAGTTCCTGCCAAGGCAGCAGCTACTCTTCCTGGGGTTTATTATGGATCCCCATTAGTTCCTGCCAAGGCAGCAGCTACTCTTCCTGGGGTTTATTATGGATCCCCATTAGTTCCTGCCAAGGCAGCAGCTACTCTTCTTAGGGTCCAGCAACATTAAGGCAGTTCTATACAATTTAAAATATTACTTGACATTACATTTCATAACACTTTTCACACCACATTGTGTTCCCTTAGACCACTACTCTACTACCACATATCTACAACACAACACCCATGTGTACGTGTGTGTAGAGTGCGTGTGTTATCGTGTGTGTTTCTCTTCACAGTCCCCGCTGTTCCATAAGGTGTGTATTTATCTGTTTGTGTAGACGGGTCGTTGGTGTTGCTGTCTCTTACCTCTCACAGCGGCTGGGTCACGGCGGTGAAGTGGGCTCCTTCCCATGAGCACCAGCTGGTGTCTGGTTCCCTCGACAACCTGGTCAAACTCTGGGACACCAGGAGGTCTGTATGCTGGGGGATGTAGATGAGAGGCTGGGGATGGTGGAGGCTGGGAGGGGGTTGGAGGCTGGGGTGGTTGGTTGTTGGGGGTAGAGGCTGGGAGGTAGGTGTTCGGGTAGAGGCTGAGGGGTAGGGGTGGAGACTGGGGGTAGCGAGCGTGAGTTAAGGGGTTGAGGGTAGAGATTGGGGGTAGATACTGTGAGTTAGGGAATAGGGTTCGAGCTAGGGAGTGGAGGCTGGGGGATACTGACACATCTAGCCTGTATTAACCTGGAGAGACACCAGCACACATCTAGCCTGTATTAACCTGGAGAGACACCAGCACACATCTAGCCTGTATTAACCTGGAGAGACACCAGCACACATCTAGCCTGTATTAACCTGGAGAGACACCAGCACACATCTAGCCTGTATTAACCTGGAGAGACACCAGCACACATCTAGCCTGTATTAACCTGGAGAGACACCAGCACACATCTAGCCTGTATTAACCTGGAGAGACACCAGCACACATCTAGCCTGTATTAACCTGGAGAGACACCAGCACACATCTAGCCTGTATTAACCTGGAGAGACACCAGCACACATCTAGCCTGTATTAACCTGGAGAGACACCAGCACACATCTAGCCTGTATTAACCTGGAGAGACACCAGCACACATCTAGCCTGTATTAACCTGGAGAGACACCAGCACACATCTAGCCTGTATTAACCTGGAGAGACACCAGCACACATCTAGCCTGTATTAACCTGGAGAGACACCAGCACACATCTAGCCTGTATTAACCTGGAGAGACACCAGCACACATCTAGCCTGTATTAACCTGGAGAGACACCAGCACACATCTAGCCTGTATTAACCTGGAGAGACACCAACACACATCTAGCCTGTATTAACCTGGAGAGACACCAGCACACATCTAGCCTGTATTAACCTGGAGAGACACCAGCACACATCTAGCCTGTATTAACCTGGAGAGACACCAGCACACATCTAGCCTGTATTAACCTGGAGAGACACCAGCACACATCTAGCCTGTATTAACCTGGAGAGACACCAGCACACATCTAGCCTGTATTAACCTGGAGAGACACCAGCACACATCTAGCCTGTATTAACCTGGAGAGACACCAGCACACATCTAGCCTGTATTAACCTGGAGAGACACCAGCACACATCTAGCCTGTATTAACCTGGAGAGACACCAGCACACATCTAGCCTGTATTAACCTGGAGAGACACCAGCACACATCTAGCCTGTATTAACCTGGAGAGACACCAGCACACATCTAGCCTGTAACCTGGAGAGACACCAACACACATCTAGCCTGTATTAACCTGGAGAGACACCAGCACACATCTAGCCTGTATTAACCTGGAGAGACACCAGCACACATCTAGCCTGTATTAACCTGGAGAGACACCAACACACATCTAGTCTGTATTAACCTTTGAGTTAGGGGGTAGAGGGTAGAGGCTGGGGAAGTAGGGGAAGAGGCTGGGAAGTAGGGGCTGGTGGGGGTAGGGGCTGGTGGGGGTAGGGGAAGAGGCTGGGGGTAGGGGGTAGAGGCTGGTGGTAGAGGCTGGGGAAGTAGGGGGTAGAGGCTGGTGGGGGTAGGGGGTAGAGGCTGGGGAAGTAGTGGGTAGGGGGAAGAGGCTGGGGAAGTAGGGAAGAGGCTGGGAAGTAGGGGTTAGGGGTAGAGGCTGGTGGGGGTAGGGGGTAGAGGCTGGTGGGGGTAGGGGGTAGAGGCTGGGGAAGTAGTGGGTAGGGGGAAGAGGCTGGGGAAGTAGGGGGTAGAGGCTGGTGGGGGTAGGGGCTAGGGGGTAGGGTTATTGTCTGGTGTAGTAGTGGTAGAGGCTGGGGTGGTAGGGGATCTAGTGTTTACAAAAGTGTGTTTGTGTTCCAGCTGCAAGGCCCCTTTGTATGATGTGTCTGCCCATGAGGACAAGGTGCTCTGTGTGGACTGGACTGACAGCAGGGTGAGACACCAGCACACATCTAGCCTGTATTAACCTGGAGAGACACCAACACACATCTAGCCTGTATTAACCTGGAGAGACACCAGCACACATCTAGCCTGTATTAACCTGGAGAGACACCAGCACACATCTAGCCTGTATTAACCTGGAGAGACACCAACACACATCTAGCCTGTATTAACCTGGAGAGACACCAACACACATCTAGCCTGTATTAACCTGGAGAGACACCAGCACACATCTAGCCTGTATTAACCTGGAGAGACACCAACACACATCTAGCCTGTATTAACCTGGAGAGACACCAACACACATCTAGCCTGTATTAACCTGGAGAGACACCAACACACATCTAGCCTGTATTAACCTGGAGAGACACCAGCACACATCTAGCCTGTATTAACCTGGAGAGACACCAACACACATCTAGCCTGTATTAACCTGGAGAGACACCAGCACACATCTAGCCTGTATTAACCTGGAGAGACACCAGCACACATCTAGCCTGTATTAACCTGGAGAGACACCAGCACACATCTAGCCTGTATTCTGTTCAACGTTTTGTTCCCTCTGTCTCCTCCAACTGTTGTACCTTCTCTCCTCTTGCAGTTGATGTTGAGTGGAGGAGCTGACAACAAGCTGTACACATACAGATACACAGCCTGCGAGACAGACGCTGGAGCATAGACAAGAGACAGACTGGAGACAGACAGTATAGATAAAGCACCTGTGTTTTTAATGGATGTTATTGAAATGCAGTATCCAGTCTTTGTGATTATTCAGAATTATAATTTGTTTTGTTAGTTTTTATTTCTCTGATGTATTGCCTGTTGATTGAAGCCTTTCCAGATGTAGATATGTGTATTTATGAACGGCTACAGCTGTGTTGATAGAGGCTGTTCTTCATGATATGAGATAACAGAATGTCACCTTGGCTTTCTAAAATACAGAAACACAGTATTAAATGGAGTCTATGTATGTAGCCACATCATTTACAGATTAAACTACTGTATTGAGAACCATCAGTGGCAGGTCTCAGTTCTCTATACTGCTCTCTCTTGGGATAGATTAATAGATACAGGCCTACTGTGTTCATAATGTGGCATTATTATTCCCACTGTCGGTTGTTAATCAGAATGTCTGTCTACATCCATGATATACCAGTGTTTAAAGACAATAACTACCCTGTCATCAGTTTTTCAGATTAAAGATCTTTGTATTTTCCTGCCGCACCATATTATGGTTGTATTTTTGAAGATGCCTGTTTTACTCGTACATGATGTGCCCTGCAAACATTACCTATTTCTCCTGCACTTCCTTGAGTGAGGTTGGGGTTAGTGTCCCTCGGACGTTTTAAAATCAGATTTTCCTCCTCCACCTGGTTTGACCTGTGATGTTGACATGTCCCCACAGGGACAGGACAGAGCCCAGACACTGTACCTATCCTGTTTCTGTGAGTCAGTGACTAGTGCTGCTAACGGTAGCTAGCTGGATACTGTGATGTTGACATGTCCCCACAGGGACAGGACAGAGCCCAGACACTGTACCTATCCTGTTTCTGTGAGTCAGTGACTAGTGCTGCTAACGGTAGCTAGCTGGATACTGTGATGTTGACATGTCCCCACAGGGACAGGACAGAGCCCAGACACTGTACCTATCCTGTTTCTGTGAGTCAGTGACTAGTGCTGCTAACGGTAGCTACCTGGATACTGTGACTGCTGGACTAAATGACTTGTTGACGGAGCTTCATTCAACGGTAAAGCCACAACAATGTGATAATGCAACACGTCTGCGTATTGAGTTGATATAGGCAGCGTTATATCCGCAGACCAGGTCATGTTGACTAGTTAACGTTACATTGGTTAGAATTAGCAGCTGGAACAGGAACTAGCACCATGTTGTTATCGACTCAACCCGGGTTGTTGTGAGAGTGAGGGGGGTGATAACTGCATAAAGCTCGCTGGACGTTGGCACCTACAGATAGCTAGCTCGCTACCTCCTAGTGGTTACCAAACTGGTAACCAAACTCTCCATAAAGTAGCAGTAGCAGCTAGCTACCTCCTAGTGGTTACCAAACTGGTAACCAAACTCTCCATAAAGTAGCAGTAGCAGCTAGCTACCTCTAATGGTTACCAAACTGGTTACCAAACTCTCCATAAAGTAGCAGTAGCAGCTAGCTACCTCCTAATGGTTACCAAACTGGTGACCAAACTCTCCATAAAGTAGCAGTAGCAGCTAGCTACCTCCTAATGGTTACCAAACTGGTAACCAAACTCTCCATAAAGTAGCAGTAGCAGCTAGCTACCTCCTAATGGTTACCAAACTGGTTACCAAACTCTCCATAAAGTAGCAGTAGCAGCTAGCTACCTCCTAATGGTTACCAAACTGGTGACCAAACTCTCCATAAAGTAGCAGTAGCAGCTAGCTACCTCCTAATGGTTACCAAACTGGTTACCAAACTCTCCATAAAGTAGCAGTAGCAGCTAGCTACCTCCTAATGGTTACCAAACTGGTGACCAAACTCTCCATAAAGTAGCAGTAGCAGCTAGCTACCTCCTAATGGTTACCAAACTGGTAACCAAACTCTCCATAAAGTAGCAGTAGCAGCTAGCTACCTCCTAATGGTTACCAAACTGGTGACCAAACTCTCCATAAAGTAGCAGTAGCAGCTAGCTACCTCCTAATGGTTACCAAACTGGTAACCAAACTCTCCATAAAGTAGCAGTAGCAGCTAGCTACCTCCTAATGGTTACCAAACTGGTTACCAAACTCTCCATAAAGTAGCAGTAGCAGCTCGCTACCTCCTAATGGTTACCAAACTGGTGACCAAACTCTCCATAAAGTAGCAGTAGCAGCTCGCTACCTCCTAATGGTTACCAAACTGGTTACCAAACTCTCCATAAAGTAGCAGTAGCAGCTAGCTACCTCCTAATGGTTACCAAACTGGTTACCAAACTCTCCATAAAGTAGCAGTAGCAGCTAGCTACCTCCTAGTGGTTACCAAACTCTCCATAAAGTAGCAGTAGCAGCTAGCTACCTCCTAATGGTTACCAAACTGGTTACCAAACTCTCCATAAAGTAGCAGTAGCAGCTAGCTACCTCCTAGTGGTTACCAAACTCTCCATAAAGTAGCAGTAGCAGCTAGCTACCTCCTAATGGTTACCAAACTGGTTACCAAACTCTCCATAAAGTAGCAGTAGCAGCTAGCTACCTCCTAATGGTTACCAAACTGGTTACCAAACTCGCCATAAAGTAGCAGTAGCAGCTAACTACCTCCTAATGGTTACCAAACTCTCCATAAAGTAGCAGCTAGCTACCTCCTAGTGGTTACCAAACTGGTTACCAAACTCTCCATAAAGTAGCAGTAGCAGCTAGCTACCTCCTAATGGTTACCAAACTGGTTACCAAACTCGCCATAAAGTAGCAGTAGCAGCTAACTACCTCCTAATGGTTACCAAACTGGTTACCAAACTCGCCATAAAGTAGAAGAAGCAGCTAGCTACCTCCTAATGGTTACCAAACTGGTTACCAAACTCTCCATAAAGTAGCAGTAGCAGCTAGCTACCTCCTAGTGGTTACCAAACTCTCCATAAAGTAGCAGTAGCAGCTAGCTACCTCCTAATGGTTACCAAACTGGTTACCAAACTCTCCATAAAGTAGCAGCTAGCTACCTCCTAATGGTTACCAAACTCTCCATAAAGTAGCAACTAGCTACCTCCTAATGGTTACCAAACTCTCCATAAAGTAGCAGTAGCAGCTAGCTACCTCCTAATGGTTACCAAACTGGTTACCAAACTCGCCATAAAGTAGCAGCTAGCTACCTCCTAATGGTTACCAAACTGGTGACCAAACTCTCCATAAAGTAGCAGTAGCAGCTAGCTACCTCCTAATGGTTACCAAACTGGTTACCAAACTCTCCACAAAGTAGCAGTAGCAGCTAACTACCTCCTAATGGTTACCAAACTGGTTACCAAACTCGCCATAAAGTAGCAGTAGCAGCTAGCTACCTCCTAATGGTTACCAAACTGGTTACCAAACTCGCCATAAAGTAGCAGTAGCAGCTAACTACCTCCTAATGGTTACCAAACTGGTTACCAAACTCGCCATAAAGTAGCAGTAGCAGCTAGCTACCTCCTAATGGTTACCAAACTGGTTACCAAACTCGCCATAAAGTAGCAGTAGCAGCTAACTACCTCCTAATGGTTACCAAACTGGTTACCAAACTCGCCATAAAGTAGAAGAAGCAGCTAGCTACCTCCTAATGGTTACCAAACTGGTTACCAAACTCTCCATAAAGTAGCAGTAGCAGCTAGCTACCTCCTAGTGGTTACCAAACTCTCCATAAGGTGCAGTAGCAGCTAGCTACCTCCTAATGGTTACCAAACTGGTTACCAAACTCTCCATAAAGTAGCAGTAGCAGCTAGCTACCTCCTAATGGTTACCAAACTGGTCCAAACTCTCCATAAAGTAGCAACTAGCTACCTCCTAATGGTTACCAAACTCTCCATAAAGTAGCAGTAGCAGCTAGCTACCTCCTAATGGTTACCAAACTGGTTACCAAACTCGCCATAAAGTAGCAGCTAGCTACCTCCTAATGGTTACCAAACTGGTGACCAAACTCTCCATAAAGTAGCAACTAGCTACCTCCTAATGGTTACCAAACTGGTGACCAAACTCACCATAAAGTAGCAGTAGCAGCTACCTCCTAATGTTTACCAAACTCTCCATAAAGTAGCAGTAGTAGCTAGCTACCTCCTAGTGGTTACCAAACTGGTTACCAAACTCTCCATAAAGTAGCAGTAGCAGCTAGCTACCTCCTAATGGTTACCAAACTGGTTACCAAACTCTCCACAAAGTAGCAGTAGCAGCTAACTACCTCCTAATGGTTACCAAACTGGTTACCAAACTCGCCATAAAGTAGCAGTAGCAGCTAGCTACCTCCTAATGGTTACCAAACTGGTGACCAAACTCGCCATAAAGTAGCAGTAGCAGCTAGCTACCTCCTAATGGTTACCAAACTGGTTACCAAACTCGCCATAAAGTAGCAGTAGCAGCTAACTACCTCCTAATGGTTACCAAACTGGTTACCAAACTCGCCATAAAGTAGCAGTAGCAGCTAGCTACCTCCTAATGGTTACCAAACTGGTTACCAAACTCGCCATAAAGTAGCAGTAGCAGCTAACTACCTCCTAATGGTTACCAAACTGGTTACCAAACTCGCCATAAAGTAGAAGAAGCAGCTAGCTACCTCCTAATGGTTACCAAACTGGTTACCAAACTCTCCATAAAGTAGCAGTAGCAGCTTGCTACCTCCTAGTGGTTACCAAACTGGTGACCAAACTCTCCATAAAGTAGCAGTAGCAGCTAGCTACCTCCTAATGGTTACCAAACTGGTTACCAAACTCTCCATAAAGTAGCAGTAGCAGCTAACTACCTCCTAATGGTTACCAAACTGGTGACCAAACTCTCCATAAAGTAGCAGCTAGCTACCTCCTAATGGTTACCAAACTGGTTACCAAACTCTCCATAAAGTAGCAGCTAGCTACCTCCTAATGGTTACCAAACTGGGGACCGAACTCTCCATAAAGTAGCAGCTAGCTACCTCCTAATGGTTACCAAACTGGTTACCAAACTCTCCATAAAGTAGCAGTAGCAGCTAGCTACCTCCTAGTGGTTACCAAACTGGTTACCAAACTCTCCATAAATTGCAGTAGCAGCTAGCTACCTCCTAATGGTTACCAAACTGGTTACCAAACTCGCCATAAAGTAGCAGTAGCAGCTAACTACCTCCTAATGGTTACCAAACTGGTTACCAAACTCGCCATAAAGTAGCAGTAGCAGCTAGCTACCTCCTAATGGTTACCAAACTGGTTACCAAACTCGCCATAAAGTAGCAGTAGCAGCTAACTACCTCCTAATGGTTACCAAACTGGTTACCAAACTCGCCATAAAGTAGAAGAAGCAGCTAGCTACCTCCTAATGGTTACCAAACTGGTTACCAAACTCTCCATAAAGTAGCAGTAGCAGCTAGCTACCTCCTAGTGGTTACCAAACTCTCCATAAAGTAGCAGTAGCAGCTAGCTACCTCCTAATGGTTACCAAACTGGTTACCAAACTCTCCATAAAGTAGCAGCTAGCTACCTCCTAATGGTTACCAAACTCTCCATAAAGTAGCAACTAGCTACCTCCTAATGGTTACCAAACTCTCCATAAAGTAGCAGTAGCAGCTAGCTACCTCCTAATGGTTACCAAACTGGTTACCAAACTCGCCATAAAGTAGCAGCTAGCTACCTCCTAATGGTTACCAAACTGGTGACCAAACTCTCCATAAAGTAGAAACTAGCTACCTCCTAATGGTTACCAAACTGGTGACCAAACTCACCATAAAGTAGCAGTAGCAGCTACCTCCTAATGGTTACCAAACTCTCCATAAAGTAGCAGTAGTAGCTAGCTACCTCCTAGTGGTTACCAAACTGGTTACCAAACTCTCCATAAAGTAGCAGTAGCAGCTAGCTACCTCCTAATGGTTACCAAACTGGTTACCAAACTCTCCACAAAGTAGCAGTAGCAGCTAACTACCTCCTAATGGTTACCAAACTGGTTACCAAACTCGCCATAAAGTAGCAGTAGCAGCTAGCTACCTCTAATGGTTACCAAACTGGTTACCAAACTCGCCATAAAGTAGCAGTAGCAGCTAGCTACCTCCTAATGGTTACCAAACTGGTTACCAAACTCGCCATAAAGTAGCAGTAGCAGCTAACTACCTCCTAATGGTTACCAAACTGGTTACCAAACTCGCCATAAAGTAGCAGTAGCAGCTAGCTACCTCCTAATGGTTACCAAACTGGTTACCAAACTCGCCATAAAGTAGCAGTAGCAGCTAACTACCTCCTAATGGTTACCAAACTGGTTACCAAACTCGCCATAAAGTAGAAGAAGCAGCTAGCTACCTCCTAATGGTTACCAAACTGGTTACCAAACTCTCCATAAAGTAGCAGTAGCAGCTAGCTACCTCCTAGTGGTTACCAAACTGGTGACCAAACTCTCCATAAAGTAGCAGTAGCAGCTAGCTACCTCCTAATGGTTACCAAACTGGTTACCAAACTCTCCATAAAGTAGCAGTAGCAGCTAACTACCTCCTAATGGTTACCAAACTGGTGACCAAACTCTCCATAAAGTAGCAGCTAGCTACCTCCTAATGGTTACCAAACTGGTTACCAAACTCTCCATAAAGTAGCAGCTAGCTACCTCCTAATGGTTACCAAACTGGTGACCAAACTCTCCATAAAGTAGCAGCTAGCTACCTCCTAATGGTTACCAAACTGGTGACCAAACTCTCCATAAAGTAGCAGCTAGCTACCTCCTAATGGTTACCAAACTGGTTACCAAACTCTCCATAAAGTAGCAGCTAGCTACCTCCTAATGGTTACCAAACTGGTTACCAAACTCTCCATAAAGTAGCAGTAGCAGCTAGCTACCTCCTAATGGTTACCAAACTGGTTACCAAACTCGCCATAAAGTAGCAGCTAACTACCTCCTAATGGTTACCAAACTGGTTACCAAACTCTCCATAAAGTAGCAGTAGCAGCTAGCTACCTCCTAGTGGTTACCAAACTGCATATCCAGCCTGTTGGCAGTCTCCCAGTCTGCATTCTGCTTGACACTGACAGGTGTGATCCTTTTTATTGCAGGAACACCAGTAAACATACAAGAAGTATACAAACAGACAATGATAACATATGCTAGGGGGTACAACAAATGACCTTAAAGAAAAATACCTCAAAAGATACACACGTATTGATTTGAACAGCTTTCTCATTGGAAGAATGGAGAATGGTCTTGACGTACAGCTCAAACTCCTAATAGAAAACATAGAAGAGTGTTTTTTCATTAGTGAAGTTACATCACATGTCGAGATACATTTTCAATACTCAACGTTTTATGGTACGTATTGCTTTTTTGTTTTTACGCTTGCTAATCATTTCAAAATAATATTTCAGTCCGTCCACTTCATTTCATGGATAAAGATTCTTCCATAAAAATTAACAAATGAACAATGAAAGTTACATCCGGGTCGATATCATTTGGATCAGAACATAATATCAGTCTTTCAAATGAACATCAATAGTATTTTATTTTAAATCTTCTAACTCACTCCAGAATCTTCTGACATAAGAACAGTCCCATATTAAATGGTCAAGAGTCTCTGGGTCACAACCACAAAATACACATTTGTTATCAATAGCTATTTAGAATCTGTGTATAGTAAAGGTCTTTACAGGGTAGATTCTGTGAATATGTGGGCATATTTGGGTGAGGAAATCCAATAATTCCTTCAGCAACCAAAAAACGCATCTGCACTGACCGCCATCTTGCGTGCCCCGTAATGGACAGTCATTTCACCTGTTTATTTTAGTACCACAGCAGTTAACCTGTCAATTAGCACACCCCCTTTAGTATTCAGGGTGCATGCCTACTGAAGACGTTTTGCCCCACAACCAAAACAACAAGGACCTCTCGTATCTGGCCGACTAGCTATAGGCTATCTTACAGTTTTAAGTATGGGGATTATACAATACGAATCGTACATTCACAATGTTCTCAATCTCCACTGTTTCAGGCTGTGTGTTGATGTAACAGAACAACTGGAACAGAACAGAGCTGACGATTAGATGGACGGGTATGAAGCAGCTGATCATTACTCAAGTCT
Organism: Brachymystax lenok tsinlingensis; assembly: GCA_030435695.1. NCBI lineage: Eukaryota > Metazoa > Chordata > Actinopteri > Salmoniformes > Salmonidae > Brachymystax > Brachymystax lenok. The sequence goes on from CM059814.1 coordinate 50,186,599, forward strand.
TTAAAAGTCTTAGATCAATTAAAGAAGATGCCTGAGATCTAATCTTCGGGAAACCCTGACCACCCCCTCCAGGTTTGCAGGTGACCTACTGAGCGGTGGCCGGGCGATGCTCGGCGAGGACAGCTCGGTCATGGCCCGCATGCAGAAGAAGTTTTGGAAGACAAAGCAAGTTCTGCTCAAGGCCACAGGGAAGAAGGAGGATATATACGTGGTGGCTTCTGATGCCGACCTCGACGCCAAGCTGGAGGTAGGACCCTGACCTTTAACCCTAACGTGGTGGCTTCACCCACTGTTGTCAGAGAGAGTGAGAGTCTCATGGGTCCAATTCTCTCTCTGTGTGTTACTAACTGTGAACCACGCGTTCTGTTTCCTGTCCAACTCTCTCTCTGTGTTACTAACTGAACCACGCGTTCTGTTTCCTGTCCAGTTCTCTCTCTGTGTTACTAACTGTGAACCACGCGTTCTGTTTCCTGTCCAACTCTCTCTCTGTGCTACTAGCTGTTGTCTGGATCAGAGTAGAGAGCTCTGCAGTTCTGTATAGTACGTTAGCAGACAGGTATAACAGTAGTGTGTCTATATGATTAGATCAGCTTGGTGCTGCAGCCAGGGATCAGATGGCCTCATACAACCTGACTCTTTGCGCTTTGACAGTTTTCCCTGTGGAATCACACTATGAAGGCTTTTTATAGTTTCTTATCAATGTGTCTCTGTCTGTCTCTCTTTCTCTGTCTCTGTCTTTGTGTCTGTCTGTGTCTTTCTCTACCTCTGTCTGTCTGTCTTTCTCTCTGTCTTTCTGTCTTTTTCTCACTGTCTTTGCCTTTCTTGGTTTGTTCTTTGTCTTTGTTTCTGTCTTTCTGTCTCTGTCTTACTCTCTGTTTCTGTCTTACTCTCTGTGTCTCTTTCTGTCTTTCTGTTTCTGTCTTTCTGTGTATGTCTCTATTTCTGTCTCTCTCTGTCTTTCTCTGTCATTCTGTCTTTTTCTTACTGTCTGTCTTTGTCTCTCTCTTTCTCACTCTCTCTGTCTTTCTCTTTCTCTCACTTTCTCTTTCTATCTCTTTTGGTCTTTGTTTCTTGCTTGTTCTTTGTCTTTCTCTGTCTGTTTCTTTCTGTCTCTGTTTCTGTCTGTCTTTCTGTCTGTCTCTTTCTTTGTCTCGGTCTTTCTGTCTCTCTGTATTTTTCTGTATTTCTGTTTCTGTCTTTGTCTGTCTTTCTCTACCACTGCCAGTCTTTCTGTCTCTGTCCCTCTGTCTTTCTCTATATGTCTTTATGTCTCTTTCTCTGTCTCTGTCAGTCTCTGTTTTTCTCTAGTCCGACTCAGGAGGCGGGCACATCATACACTGCTTCCAAGTATATTACCTTCTAATGTTCAGTCCCAGGAAAATAAAGTAGACGAGCTCAGGGCGAGGATCTCCTTCCAGAGAGACATTAGGCACTGTAACATACTCTGTTTCACGGAATCATGGCTCTCTCTGGATATTCTGTCCCCGTCTATACAGCCAGCTGGGTTCTTAGTACATCGTGCAGGCAGGAATAAAGAACTCTCTGGGAAGAAGAAAGGCAGATGTGTATGTTTCATGATTAACTCCTCATGGTGTGATTGTGATAACGTACAGGAATTCAACCTAGAATACCTCACAATCAATCAAATGCCGACCGTATTTCCTCCCAAGATAATTTTCTTCGGTTATCGTCACAGCTGTGTACATTCCCCCTCAAGGGACGGCCCTCAAGGAACTACACTAAACTTTGTGCAAACTGGAAACCACATATCCTGAGGTCGCATTTATTGTAGCTGGGGACTTCAATAAAGCAAATCTGAGGAAAACACTACCAAAGTTTTATCAACACATTGCCTGTAGTACTCGCACTCCAAAAACTCTCAGCCATTGTTACTCTCCCTTCTGGGATGGCTGAAAGGCCCTCCCCCGACCCTCCCTTCAGCAAATCAGATCACAACTATATTCTGCTCCCCCCTTCCTATAGGCAGGAAGTACTTATGCTAAGGTCTATTCAACGCTGGTCTGACCAATCGGAATCCATGCTTCAAGATTGTTTTGATCACGCGGACTGGGATATGTTCCGGGTTGCCTCTGAGAATACCATTGACGTACGACACGGGGACTGATTTCATCAGGAAGTGCATAAGGGATGTTGTACCCACTGTGACGGTTAAAACCTACCCAAACTAAAAACCGTGGATTGATGGCAGCATTCGCGCTAAACTGAAAGAGCCAACCACCGCATTTAACCACAGCAAGGTGACTTAGAATATGGTTGAATACAAACAGTGCCATTGTGCTCTCCGTAAGGCAATCAAACAGTACAGAGACAGTGGAGTTGCAATTCAACGGCTCAGACACAAGACGCATGTGGCATGGAATCCAGACAATCACGGATTATAAATGTAAAACCAGCCATGTGGCGACACCGACGTCTTGCTCCCAGACAAGCTAAACACCTTTTCACCCGCTTTGAGGATGATACAGTGCTCCTGACGCAGTCTCAACACACCTACTGTACCGGTCAACAGTCTGGACACACCTACTGTACCGGTCAACAGTATGGACACACCTACTGTACCGGTCAACAGTCTGGACACACCTACTGTACCGGTCAACAGTCTGGACACACCTACTGTACCGGTCAACAGTATGGACACACCTACTGTACCGGTCAACAGTCTGGACACACCTACTGTACCTACTGTACCGGTCAACAGTCTGGACACACCTACTGTAGTGGTCAACAGTCTGGACACACCTACTGTATCGGTCAACAGTCTGGACACACCTACTGTAGCGGTCAACAGTCTGGACACACCTACTGTACCGGTCAACAGTCTGGACACACCTACTGTACCAGTCAACAGTCTGGACACACCTACTGTACCAGTCAACAGTCTGGACACACCTACTGTACCGGTCAACAGTCTGGACACACCTACTGTACCGGTCAACAGTCTGGACACACCTACTGTACCAGTCAACAGTCTGGACACACCTACTGTACCGGTCAACAGTCTGGACACACCTACTGTACCGGTTAACAGTCTGGACACACCTACTGTACCGGTTAACAGTCTGGACACACCTACTGTACCAGTCAACAGTCTGGACACACCTACTGTACCAGTCAACAGTCTGGACACACCTACTGTACCGGTTAACAGTTTGGACACACCTACTGTACCAGTCAACAGTCTGGACACACCTACTGTACCGGTCAACAGTTTGGACACACCTACTGTACCAGTCAACAGTCTGGACACACCTACTGTACCGGTCAACAGTCTGGACACACCTACTGTACCAGTCAACAGTCTGGACACACCTACTGTACCTACTGTACCGGTCAACAGTCTGGACACACCTACTGTACCTACTGTACCGGTCAACAGTCTGGACACACCTACTGTAGTGGTCAACAGTCTGGACACACCTACTGTACCGGTCAACAGTCTGGACACACCTACTGTAGCGGTCAACAGTCTGGACACACCTACTGTACCGGTCAACAGTCTGGACACACCTACTGTACCAGTCAACAGTCTGGACACACCTACTGTACCGGTCAACAGTCTGGACACACCTACTGTACCGCCAACAGTCTGGACACACCTACTGTACCGGGTCAACAGTCTGGACACACCTACTGTACCGGTTAACAGTCTGGACACACCTACTGTACCGTCAACAGTCTGGACACACCTACTGTACCAGTCAACAGTCTGGACACACCTACTGTACCAGTCAACAGTCTGGACACACCTACTGTACCGGTTAACAGTTTGGACACACCTACTGTACCAGTCAACAGTCTGGACACACCTACTGTACCGGTCAACAGTCTGGACACACCTACTGTACCAGTCAACAGTCTGGACACACCTACTGTACCAGTCAACAGTCTGGACACACCTACTGTACCGGTCAACAGTCTGGACACACCTACTGTACCTACTGTAGTCAACAGTCTGGACACACACCTACTGTACCTACTGTACCGGTCAACAGTCTGGACACACCTACTGTAGTGGTCAACAGTCTGGACACACCTACTGTACCGGTCAACAGTCTGGACACACCTACTGTAGCGGTCAACAGTCTGGACACACCTACTGTACCGGTTAACAGTTTGGACACACCTACTGTACCAGTCAACAGTCTGGACACACCTACTGTACCGGTCAACAGTTTGGACACACCTACTGTACCAGTCAACAGTCTGGACACACCTACTGTACCGGTCAACAGTCTGGACACACCTACTGTACCAGTCAACAGTCTGGACACACCTACTGTACCTACTGTACCGGTCAACAGTCTGGACACACCTACTGTACCTACTGTACCGGTCAACAGTCTGGACACACCTACTGTACCTACTGTACCGGTCAACAGTCTGGACACACCTACTGTAGTGGTCAACAGTCTGGACACACCTACTGTACCGGTCAACAGTCTGGACACACCTACTGTAGCGGTCAACAGTCTGGACACACCTACTGTACCGGTCAACAGTCTGGACACACCTACTGTACCAGTCAACAGTCTGGACACACCTACTGTACCAGTCAACAGTCTGGACACACCTACTGTACCGGTCAACAGTCTGGACACACCTACTGTACCGGTCAACAGTCTGGACACACCTACTGTACCAGTCAACAGTCTGGACACACCTACTGTACCGGTCAACAGTCTGGACACACCTACTGTACCGGTTAACAGTCTGGACACACCTACTGTACCAGTCAACAGTCTGGACACACCTACTGTACCGGTTAACAGTCTGGACACACCTACTGTACCGGTTAACAGTCTGGACACACCTACTGTACTGGTTAACAGTCTGGACACACCTACTGTACCAGTCAACAGTCTGGACACACCTACTGTACCAGTCAACAGTCTGGACACACCTACTGTACCAGTCAACAGTCTGGACACACCTACTGTACCAGTCAACAGTCTGGACACACCTACTGTACCGGTTAACAGTCTGGACACACCTACTGTACCGGTTAACAGTCTGGACACACCTACTGTACCAGTCAACAGTCTGGACACACCTACTGTACCAGTCAACAGTCTGGACACACCTACTGTACCGGTTAACAGTTTGGACACACCTACTGTACCGGTCAACAGTCTGGACACACCTACTGTACCAGTCAACAGTCTGGACACACCTACTGTACCGGTCAACAGTCTGGACACACCTACTGTACCGGTTAACAGTCTGGACACACCTACTGTACCAGTCAACAGTCTGGACACACCTACTGTACCAGTCAACAGTCTGGACACACCTACTGTACCGGTTAACAGTCTGGACACACCTACTGTACCAGTCAACAGTCTGGACACACCTACTGTACCGGTTAACAGTCTGGACACACCTACTGTACCGGTTAACAGTCTGGACACACCTACTGTACCAGTCAACAGTCTGGACACACCTACTGTACCAGTCAACAGTCTGGACACACCTACTGCACCAGTCAACAGTCTGGACACACCTACTGTACCAGTCAACAGTCTGGACACACCTACTGTACCGGTCAACAGTCTGGACACACCTACTGTACCAGTCAACAGTCTGGACACACCTACTGTACCAGTCAACAGTCTGGACACACCTACTGTACCAGTCAAAAGTCTGGACACACCTACTGTACCGGTCAACAGTCTGGACACACCTACTGTACCAGTCAAAAGTCTGGACACACCTACTGTACCAGTCAACAGTCTGGACACACCTACTGTACCAGTCAACAGTCTGGACACACCTACTGTACCAGTCAACAGTCTGGACACACCTAC
>CM059814.1:50192523-50245023 GCA_030435695.1 Brachymystax lenok tsinlingensis
CCTCTCCTCCAGTTCTGGTAGAGGACAGCCTATGGGATGTGTATTAATGCAGTACAGTCTCTTTCCAGACCTCTCTCCTCCAGTTCTGGGAGAGGACAGCCTATGTGATGTGTATTAATGCAGTACAGTCTCTTCTCCAGACCTCTCTCCTCCAGTTCTGGGAAAGGGGACAGCCTATGTGATGTGTATTAATGCAGTACAGTCTCTTTCCAGACCTCTCTCACTCCAGTTCTGGTAGAGGACAGCCTATGTGATGTGTATTAATGCAGTACAGTCTCTTTTTCCAGACCCTCTCCTCCAGTTCTGGGAGAGGACAGCCTATGAGAGGACAGCCTATGTGATGTGTATTAATGCAGTACAGGTCTCTTTCCAGACCCCTCTCTCCTCCAGTTCTGGGAGAGGGACAGCCTATGTGATGTGTATTAATGCAGTACAGTCTCTTTTCCAGACCTCTCTCCTCCAGTTCTGAGGAGAGGACAGCCTATGTGATGTGTATTAATGCAGTACAGTCTCTTTCCAGACCTCTCTCCTCCAGTTCTGGGAGAGGACAGCCTATGTGATGTGTGTGTTAATGCAGTACAGTCTCTTTCCAGACCTCTCTCCTCCAGTTCTGGGAGAGGACAGCCTATGTGATGTGTATTAATGCAGTACAGTCTCTTTCCAGACCTCTCTCCTCCAGTTCTGGTAGAGGACAGCCTATGTGATGTGTATTAATGCAGTACAGTCTCTTTCCAGACCTCTCTCCTCCAGTTCTGGGAGAGGACAGCCTATGTGATGTGTATTAATGCAGTACAGTCTCTTTCCAGACCTCTCTCCTCCTCCAGTTCTGGGAGAGGGACAGCCTATGTGATGTGTATTAATGCAGTACAGTCTCTTTCCAGACCTCTCTCCTCCAGTTCTGGGAGAGGGACAGCCTATGTGATGTGTATTAATGCAGTACAGTCTCTTTCCAGACCTCTCTCCTCCAGTTCTGGGAGAGGACAGCCTATGTGATGTGTATTAATGCAGTACAGTCTCTTTCCAGACCTCTCTCCTCCAGTTCTGGGAGAGGACAGCCTGTGATGTGTATTAATGCAGTACAGTCTCTTTCCAGACCTCTCTCCTCCAGTTCTGGTAGAGGACAGCCTATGTGATGTGTATTAATGCAGTACAGTCTCTTTCCAGACCTCTCTCCTCCAGTTCTGGGAGAGGACAGCCTATGTGATGTGTATTAATAATGCAGTACAGTCTCTTTCCAGACCTCTCCTCCAGTTCTGGGAGAGGACAGCCTATGTGATGTGTATTAATGCAGTACAGTCTCTTTCCAGACCTCTCTCCTCCAGTTCTGGGAGAGGACAGCCTATGTGATGTGTATTAATGCAGTACAGTCTCTTTCCAGACCTCTCTCCTCCAGTTCTGGGAGAGGACAGCCTATGTGATGTGTATTAATGCAGTACAGTCTCTTTCCAGACCTCTCTCCTCCAGTTCTGGGAGAGGACAGCCTATGTGATGTGTATTAATGCAGTACAGTCTCTTTCCAGACCTCTCTCCTCCAGTTCTGGGAGAGGACAGCCTATGTGATGTGTATTAATGCAGTACAGTCTCTTTCCAGACCTCTCTCCTCCAGTTCTGGGAGAGGACAGCCTATGTGATGTGTATTAATGCAGTACAGTCTCTTTCCAGACCTCTCTCCTCCAGTTCTGGGAGAGGACAGCCTATGTGATGTGTATTAATGCAGTACAGTCTCTTTCCAGACCTCTCTCCTCCAGTTCTGGGAGAGGACAGCCTATGTGATGTGTATTAATGCAGTACAGTCTCTTTCCAGACCTCTCTCCTCCAGTTCTGGGAGAGGACAGCCTATGTGATGTGTATTAATGCAGTACAGTCTCTTTCCAGACCTCTCTCCTCCAGTTCTGGGAGAGGACAGCCTATGTGATGTGTATTAATGCAGTACAGTCTCTTTCCAGACCTCTCTCCTCCAGTTCTGGGAGAGGACAGCCTATGTGATGTGTATTAATGCAGTACAGTCTCTTTCCAGACCTCTCTCCTCCAGTTCTGGGAGAGGACAGCCTATGTGATGTGTATTAATGCAGTACAGTCTCTTTCCAGACCTCTCTCCTCCAGTTCTGGGAGAGGACAGCCTATGTGATGTGTATTAATGCAGTACAGTCTCTTTCCAGACCTCTCTCCTCCAGTTCTGGGAGAGGACAGCCTATGTGATGTGTATTAATGCAGTACAGTCTCTTTCCAGACCTCTCTCCTCCAGTTCTGGGAGAGGACAGCCTATGTGATGTGTATTAATGCAGTACAGTCTCTTTCCAGACCTCTCTCCTCCAGTTCTGGGAGAGGACAGCCTATGTGATGTGTATTAATGCAGTACAGTCTCTTTCCAGACCTCTCTCCTCCAGTTCTGGGAGAGGACAGCCTATGTGATGTGTATTAATGCAGTACAGTCTCTTTCCAGACCTCTCTCCTCCAGTTCTGGGAGAGGACAGCCTATGTGATGTGTATTAATGCAGTACAGTCTCTTTCCAGACCACTCTCCTCCAGTTCTGGGAGAGGACAGCCTATGTGATGTGTATTAATGCAGTACAGTCTCTTTCCAGACCTCTCTCCTCCAGTTCTGGGAGAGGACAGCCTATGTGATGTGTATTAATGCAGTACAGTCTCTTTCCAGACCTCTCTCCTCCAGTTCTGGGAGAGGGACAGCCTATGTGATGTGTATTAATGCAGTACAGTCTCTTTTCCAGACCTCTCTCCTCCAGTTCTGGGAGAGGACAGCCTATGTGATGTGTATTAATGCAGTACAGTCTCTTTCCAGACCTCTCTCCTCCAGTTCTGGGAGAGGACAGCCTATGTGATGTGTATTAATGCAGTACAGTCTCTTTCCAGACCTCTCTCCTCCAGTTCTGGGAGAGGACAGCCTATGTGATGTGTATTAATGCAGTACAGTCTCTTTCCAGACCTCTCTCCTCCAGTTCTGGGAGAGGACAGCCTATGTGATGTGTATTAATGCAGTACAGTCTCTTTCCAGACCTCTCTCCTCCAGTTCTGGGAGAGGACAGCCTATGTGATGTGTATTAATGCAGTACAGTCTCTTTCCAGACCTCTCTCCTCCAGTTCTGGGAGAGGACAGCCTATGTGATGTGTATTAATGCAGTACAGTCTCTTTCCAGACCTCTCTCCTCCAGTTCTGGGAGAGGACAGCCTATGTGATGTGTATTAATGCAGTACAGTCTCTTTCCAGACCTCTCTCCTCCAGTTCTGGGAGAGGACAGCCTATGTGATGTGTATTAATGCAGTACAGTCTCTTTCCAGACCTCTCTCCTCCAGTTCTGGGAGAGGACAGCCTATGTGATGTGTATTAATGCAGTACAGTCTCTTTCCAGACCTCTCTCCTCCAGTTCTGGGAGAGGACAGCCTATGTGATGTGTATTAATGCAGTACAGTCTCTTTCCAGACCTCTCTCCTCCAGTTCTGGTAGAGGACAGCCTATGTGATGTGTATTAATGCAGTACAGTCTCTTTCCAGACCTCTCTCCTCCAGTTCTGGGAGAGGACAGCCTATGTGATGTGTATTAATGCAGTACAGTCTCTTTCCAGACCTCTCTCCTCCAGTTCTGGGAGAGGACAGCCTATGTGATGTGTATTAATGCAGTACAGTCTCTTTCCAGACCTCTCTCCTCCAGTTCTGGGAGAGGGACAGCCTATGTGATGTGTATTAATGCAGTACAGTCTCTTTCCAGACCTCTCTCCTCCAGTTCTGGGAGAGGACAGCCTATGTGATGTGTATTAATGCAGTACAGTCTCTTTCCAGACCTCTCTCCTCCAGTTCTGGGAGAGGACAGCCTATGTGATGTGTATTAATGCAGTACAGTCTCTTTCCAGACCTCTCTCCTCCAGTTCTGGGAGAGGACAGCCTATGTGATGTGTATTAATGCAGTACAGTCTCTTTCCAGACCTCTCTCCTCCAGTTCTGGGAGAGGACAGCCTATGTGATGTGTATTAATGCAGTACAGTCTCTTTCCAGACCTCTCTCCTCCAGTTCTGGGAGAGGACAGCCTATGTGATGTGTATTAATGCAGTACAGTCTCTTTCCAGACCTCTCTCCTCCAGTTCTGGGAGAGGACAGCCTATGTGATGTGTATTAATGCAGTACAGTCTCTTTCCAGACCTCTCTCCTCCAGTTCTGGGAGAGGACAGCCTATGTGATGTGTATTAATGCAGTACAGTCTCTTTCCAGACATCTCTCCTCCAGTTCTGGGAGAGGACAGCCTATGTGATGTGTATTAATGCAGTACAGTCTCTTTCCAGACCTCTCTCCTCCAGTTCTGGGAGAGGACAGCCTATGTGATGTGTATTAATGCAGTACAGTCTCTTTCCAGACCTCTCTCCTCCAGTTCTGGGAGAGGACAGCCTATGTGATGTGTATTAATGCAGTACAGTCTCTTTCCAGACCTCTCTCCTCCAGTTCTGGGAGAGGACAGCCTATGTGATGTGTATTAATGCAGTACAGTCTCTTTCCAGACCTCTCTCCTCCAGTAATGGGAGAGGACAGCCTATGTGATGTGTATTAATGCAGTACAGTCTCTTTCCAGACCACTCTCCTCCAGTTCTGGGAGAGGACAGCCTATGTGATGTGTATTAATGCAGTACAGTCTCTTTCCAGACCTCTCTCCTCCAGTTCTGGGAGAGGACAGCCTATGTGATGTGTATTAATGCAGTACAGTCTCTTTCCAGACATCTCTCCTCCAGTTCTGGGAGAGGACAGCCTATGTGATGTGTATTAATGCAGTACAGTCTCTTTCCAGACCTCTCTCCTCCAGTTCTGGGAGAGGACAGCCTATGTGATGTGTATTAATGCAGTACAGTCTCTTTCCAGACCTCTCTCCTCCAGTTCTGGGAGAGGACAGCCTATGTGATGTGTATTAATTCAGTACAGTCTCTTTCCAGACCTCTCTCCTCCAGTTCTGGGAGAGGACAGCCTATGTGATGTGTATTAATGCAGTACAGTCTCTTTCCAGACCTCTCTCCTCCAGTTCTGGGAGAGGACAGCCTATGTGATGTGTATTAATGCAGTACAGTCTCTTTCCAGACCTCTCTCCTCCAGTAATGGGAGAGGACAGCCTATGTGATGTGTATTAATGCAGTACAGTCTCTTTCCAGACCACTCTCCTCCAGTTCTGGTAGAGGACAGCCTATGTGATGTGTATTAATGCAGTACAGTCTCTTTCCAGACCTCTCTCCTCCAGTTCTGGGAGAGGACAGCCTATGTGATGTGTATTAATGCAGTACAGTCTCTTTCCAGACCTCTCTCCTCCAGTTCTGGGAGAGGACAGCCTATGTGATGTGTATTAATGCAGTACAGTCTCTTTCCAGACCTCTCTCCTCCAGTTCTGGGAGAGGACAGCCTATGTGATGTGTATTAATGCAGTACAGTCTCTTTCCAGACCACTCTCCTCCAGTTCTGGGAGAGGACAGCCTATGTGATGTGTATTAATGCAGTACAGTCTCTTTCCAGACCTCTCTCCTCCAGTTCTGGGAGAGGACAGCCTATGTGATGAGTGGGATTCATGAGTCTTTTAAAGGCATTGTCCCCTACCAGTTCACCACTCTCAAGGTACGTACGTGTGGGACGGGTTGCACGTACATTACAAGTGTGTGTGTGTGTTTTGCCTCCAGTGTGTTGTAACAGTAGATGGTGTGTGTGTGTGTGTGTGTGCTTCCAGTGTGTTGTAAAAGTAGATGGTGTGTGTGTGTGTGTGTGTGCTTCCAGTGTGTTGTAACAGTAGATGGTGTGTGTGTGTGTTTTGCTTCCAGTGTGTTGTAACAGTAGATGGTGTGTGTGTGTGTGCTTCCAGTGTGTTGTAACAGTAGATGGTGTGTGTGTGTGTGTGTGTGTGCTTCCAGTGTGTTGTAACAGTAGATGGTGTGTGTGTGTGTGTGCTTCCAGTGTGTTGTAACAGTAGATGGGGTGTGTGTGTGTGTGTGTGTGTGTGTGTGTGTGTGTGTGTGTGTGTGTGTGCGCTTCCAGTGTGTTGTAACAGTAGATGGGGTGTGTGTGTGTGTGTGTGTGCGCTTCCAGTGTGTTGTAACAGTAGATGGTGTGTGTTTGTGTGTGTGTGTGTGCTTCCAGTGTGTTGTAACAGTAGATGGTGTGTGTGTGTGTGTGCTTCCAGTGTGTTGTAACAGTAGATGGTGTGTGTGTGTGTGCTTCCAGTGTGTTGTAACAGTAGATGGTGTGTGTGTGCTTCCAGTGTGTTGTAACAGTAGATGGGGTGTGTGTGTGTGTGTGTGTGCTTCCAGTGTGTTGTAACAGTAGATGGTGTGTGTGTGCTTCCAGTGTGTTGTAACAGTAGATGGTGTGTGTGTGTGTGTGTGTGTGTGTGTGTGCTTCCAGTGTGTTGTAACAGTAGATGGTGTGTGTGTGTGTGTGTGCTTCCAGTGTGTTGTAACAGTAGATGGTGTGTGTGTGTGTGTGTGTGTGCTTCCAGTGTGTTGTAACAGTAGATGGTGTGTGTGTGCTTCCAGTGTGTTGTAACAGTAGATGGTGTGTGTGTGTGTGTGTGCTTCCAGTGTGTTGTAACAGTAGATGGTGTGTGTGTGTGTGTGTGTGCTTCCAGTGTGTTGTAACAGTAGATGGTGTGTGTGTGTGCTTCCAGTGTGTTGTAACAGTAGATGGGGTGTGTGTGTGCTTCCAGTGTGTTGTAACAGTAGATGGTGTGTGTGTGTGTGTGTGTGTGTGTGTGTGTGTGCTTCCAGTGTGTTGTAACAGTAGATGGTGTGTGTGTGTGTGTGCTTCCAGTGTGTTGTAACAGTAGATGGTGTGTGTGTGTGTGTGTGCTTCCAGTGTGTTGTAACAGTAGATGGTGTGTGTGTGTGTGTGTGTGTGCTTCCAGTGTGTTGTAACAGTAGATGGTGTGTGTGTGCTTCCAGTGTGTTGTAACAGTAGATGGTGTGTGTGTGTGTGTGTGTGTGTGCTTCCAGTGTGTTGTAACAGTAGATGGTGTGTGTGTGTGTGTGTGCTTCCAGTGTGTTGTAACAGTAGATGGTGTGTGTGTGTGTGTGTGTGCTTCCAGTGTGTTGTAACAGTAGATGGTGTGTGTGTGTGTGTGTGTGTGCTTCCAGTGTGTTGTAACAGTAGATGGTGTGTGTGTGTGTGCTTCCAGTGTGTTGTAACAGTAGATGGTGTGTGTGTGTGTGCTTCCAGTGTGTTGTAACAGTAGATGGTGTGTGTGTGTGTGTGTGTGTGTGCTTCCAGTGTGTTGTAACAGTAGATGGTGTGTGTGTGTGTGTGCTTCCAGTGTGTTGTAACAGTAGATGGTGTGTGTGTGTGTGTGTGTGTGCTTCCAGTGTGTTGTAACAGTAGATGGTGTGTGTGTGTGCTTCCAGTGTGTTGTAACAGTAGATGGTGTGTGTGTGTGTGCTTCCAGTGTGTTGTAACAGTAGATGGTGTGTGTGTGTGTGCTTCCAGTGTGTTGTAACAGTAGATGGTGTGTGTGTGTGTGCTTCCAGTGTGTTGTAACAGTAGATGGTGTGTGTGTGTGTGTGTGTGTGCTTCCAGTGTGTTGTAACAGTAGATGGTGTGTGTGTGTGTGCTTCCAGTGTGTTGTAACAGTAGATGGGGTGTGTGTGTGTGTGTGTGTGTGTGTGTGTGTGTGTGTGTGTGCGCTTCCAGTGTGTTGTAACAGTAGATGGTGTGTGTGTGTGTGTGTGTGTGCGCTTCCAGTGTGTTGTAACAGTAGATGGTGTGTGTTTGTGTGTGTGTGTGTGCTTCCAGTGTGTTGTAACAGTAGATGGTGTGTGTGTGTGTGCTTCCAGTGTGTTGTAACAGTAGATGGTGTGTGTGTGTGTGCTTCCAGTGTGTTGTAACAGTAGATGGGGTGTGTGTGTGTGTGCTTCCAGTGTGTTGTAACAGTAGATGGTGTGTGTGTGCTTCCAGTGTGTTGTAACAGTAGATGGTGTGTGTGTGTGTGTGTGTGTGTGTGCTTCCAGTGTGTTGTAACAGTAGATGGTGTGTGTGTGTGTGTGTGCTTCCAGTGTGTTGTAACAGTAGATGGTGTGTGTGTGTGTGTGTGTGTGTGCTTCCAGTGTGTTGTAACAGTAGATGGTGTGTGTGTGCTTCCAGTGTGTTGTAACAGTAGATGGTGTGTGTGTGTGTGTGTGTGCTTCCAGTGTGTTGTAACAGTAGATGGTGTGTGTGTGTGCTTCCAGTGTGTTGTAACAGTAGATGGGGTGTGTGTGTGTGCTTCCAGTGTGTTGTAACAGTAGATGGTGTGTGTGTGTGTGTGCTTCCAGTGTGTTGTAACAGTAGATGGTGTGTGTGTGTGTGTGTGCTTCCAGTGTGTTGTAACAGTAGATGGTGTGTGTGTGTGTGTGTGTGTGCTTCCAGTGTGTTGTAACAGTAGATGGTGTGTGTGTGTGTGTGTGCTTCCAGTGTGTTGTAACAGTAGATGGTGTGTGTGTGTGTGTGCTTCCAGTGTGTTGTAACAGTAGATGGTGTGTGTGTGTGTGTGTGTGCTTCCAGTGTGTTGTAACAGTAGATGGTGTGTGTGTGTGCTTCCAGTGTGTTGTAACAGTAGATGGTGTGTGTGTGTGTGTGTGTGTGTGTGCTTCCAGTGTGTTGTAACAGTAGATGGTGTGTGTGTGTGTGTGTGCTTCCAGTGTGTTGTAACAGTAGATGGGGGGTGTGTGTGTGTGTGTGTGCTTCCAGTGTGTTGTAACAGTAGATGGTGTGTGTGTGTGTGTGTGTGTGCTTCCAGTGTGTTGTAACAGTAGATGGTGTGTGTGTGTGTGTGCTTCCAGTGTGTTGTAACAGTAGATGGTGTGTGTGTGTGTGTGTGCTTCCAGTGTGTTGTAACAGTAGATGGTGTGTGTGTGTGTGTGTGTGTGTGTGTGCTTCCAGTGTGTTGTAACAGTAGATGGTGTGTGTGTGTGTGCTTCCAGTGTGTTGTAACAGTAGATGGTGTGTGTGTGTGTGTGTGTGCTTCCAGTGTGTTGTAACAGTAGATGGTGTGTGTGTGTGTGCTTCCAGTGTGTTGTAACAGTAGATGGTGTGTGTGTGTGTGTGCTTCCAGTGTGTTGTAACAGTAGATGGTGTGTGTGTGTGTGCTTCCAGTGTGTTGTAACAGTAGATGGTGTGTGTGTGTGTGTGCTTCCAGTGTGTTGTAACAGTAGATGGTGTGTGTGTGTGTGTGCTTCCAGTGTGTTGTAACAGTAGATGGTGTGTGTGTGTGTGTGCTTCCAGTGTGTTGTAACAGTAGATGGTGTGTGTGTGTGTGTGCTTCCAGTGTGTTGTAACAGTAGATGGTGTGTGTGTGTGTGTGCTTCCAGTGTGTTGTAACAGTAGATGGTGTGTGTGTGTGTGCTTCCAGTGTGTTGTAACAGTAGATGGTGTGTGTGTGTGTGCTTCCAGTGTGTTGTAACAGTAGATGGTGTGTGTGTGTGTGTGCTTCCAGTGTGTTGTAACAGTAGATGGTGTGTGTGTGTGTGTGCTTCCAGTGTGTTGTAACAGTAGATGGTGTGTGTGTGTGTGTGTGTGTGCTTCCAGTGTGTTGTAACAGTAGATGGTGTGTGTGTGTGTGCTTCCAGTGTGTTGTAACAGTAGATGGTGTGTGTGTGTGTGTGCTTCCAGTGTGTTGTAACAGTAGATGGTGTGTGTGTGTGTGCTTCCAGTGTGTTGTAACAGTAGATGGTGTGTGTGTGCTTCCAGTGTGTTGTAACAGTAGATGGTGTGTGTGTGTGTGTGTGTGTGTGCTTCCAGTGTGTTGTAACAGTAGATGGTGTGTGTGTGTGTGCTTCCAGTGTGTTGTAACAGTAGATGGTGTGTGTGTGTGTGTCCCAGTGTGTTGTAACAGTAGATGGTGTGTGTGTGTGTGTGCTTCCAGTGTGTTGTAACAGTAGATGGTGTGTGTGTGTGTGTGTGTGTGTGCTTCCAGTGTGTTGTAACAGTAGATGGTGTGTGTGTGTGTGCTTCCAGTGTGTTGTAACAGTAGATGGTGTGTGTGTGTGCTTCCAGTGTGTTGTAACAGTAGTAGATGGTGTGTGTGTGTGTGCTTCCAGTGTGTTGTAACAGTAGATGGTGTGTGTGTGTGTGTGTGTGTGCTTCCAGTGTGTTGTAACAGTAGATGGTGTGTGTGTGTGTGTGCTTCCAGTGTGTTGTAACAGTAGATGGTGTGTGTGTGTGTGTGCTTCCAG
The DNA here is from genome assembly GCA_030435695.1 of Brachymystax lenok tsinlingensis. Lineage (NCBI taxonomy): Eukaryota > Metazoa > Chordata > Actinopteri > Salmoniformes > Salmonidae > Brachymystax > Brachymystax lenok. The sequence goes on from CM059814.1 coordinate 50,202,699, forward strand.
TGTGTTGTAACAGTAGATGGTGTGTGTGTGTGTGCTTCCAGTGTGTTGTAACAGTAGATGGTGTGTGTGTGTGTGTGTGCTTCCAGTGTGTTGTAACAGTAGATGGTGTGTGTGTGTGTGTGTGCTTCCAGTGTGTTGTAACAGTAGATGGTGTGTGTGTGTGTGTGTGTGATTGTGCTTCCAGTGTGTTGTAACAGTAGATGGTGTGTGTGTGTGTGTGTGCTTCCAGTGTGTTGTAACAGTAGATGGTGTGTGTGTGTGTGTGTGCTTCCAGTGTGTTGTAACAGTAGATGGTGTGTGTGTGTGTGCTTCCAGTGTGTTGTAACAGTAGATGGTGTGTGTGTGTGTGTGCTTCCAGTGTGTTGTAACAGTAGATGGTGTGTGTGTGTGTGTGCTTCCAGTGTGTTGTAACAGTAGATGGTGTGTGTGTGTGTGTGTGCTTCCAGTGTGTTGTAACAGTAGATGGTGTGTGTGTGTGTGTGCTTCCAGTGTGTTGTAACAGTAGATGGTGTGTGTGTGTGTGTGCTTCCAGTGTGTTGTAACAGTAGATGGTGTGTGTGTGTGTGTGCTTCCAGTGTGTTGTAACAGTAGATGGTGTGTGTGTGTGTGTGCTTCCAGTGTGTTGTAACAGTAGATGGTGTGTGTGTGTGTGCTTCCAGTGTGTTGTAACAGTAGATGGTGTGTGTGTGTGTGCTTCCAGTGTGTTGTAACAGTAGATGGTGTGTGTGTGTGTGTGTGCTTCCAGTGTGTTGTAACAGTAGATGGTGTGTGTGTGCTTCCAGTGTGTTGTAACAGTAGATGGTGTGTGTGTGTGTGTGTGTGTGTGTGTGTGCTTCCAGTGTGTTGTAACAGTAGATGGTGTGTGTGTGTGCTTCCAGTGTGTTGTAACAGTAGATGGTGTGTGTGTGTGTGTGTGTGTGTGTGTGTGTGCTTCCAGTGTGTTGTAACAGTAGATGGTGTGTGTGTGTGTGTGTGTGCTTCCAGTGTGTTGTAACAGTAGATGGTGTGTGTGTGTGTGTGTGCTTCCAGTGTGTTGTAACAGTAGATGGTGTGTGTGTGTGTGTGTGCTTCCAGTGTGTTGTAACAGTAGATGGTGTGTGTGTGTGTGTGTGTGTGTGCTTCCAGTGTGTTGTAACAGTAGATGGTGTGTGTGTGTGTGTGTGCTTCCAGTGTGTTGTAACAGTAGATGGTGTGTGTGTGTGTGTGTGTGTGTGCTTCCAGTGTGTTGTAACAGTAGATGGTGTGTGTGTGTGTGTGTGTGCTTCCAGTGTGTTGTAACAGTAGATGGTGTGTGTGTGTGTGTGTGTGCTTCCAGTGTGTTGTAACAGTAGATGGTGTGTGTGTGTGTGCTTCCAGTGTGTTGTAACAGTAGATGGTGTGTGTGTGTGTGTGTGCTTCCAGTGTGTTGTAACAGTAGATGGTGTGTGTGTGTGTGTGTGTGCTTCCAGTGTGTTGTAACAGTAGATGGTGTGTGTGTGTGTGTGTGTGTGCTTCCAGTGTGTTGTAACAGTAGATGGTGTGTGTGTGTGTGTGTGTGTGCTTCCAGTGTGTTGTAACAGTAGATGGTGTGTGTGTGTGTGTGCTTCCAGTGTGTTGTAACAGTAGATGGTGTGTGTGTGTGTGTGTGTGCTTCCAGTGTGTTGTAACAGTAGATGGTGTGTGTGTGTGTGTGTGTGTGCTTCCAGTGTGTTGTAACAGTAGATGGTGTGTGTGTGTGTGTGTGTGCTTCCAGTGTGTTGTAACAGTAGATGGTGTGTGTGTGTGTGTGCTTCCAGTGTGTTGTAACAGTAGATGGTGTGTGTGTGTGTGTGTGTGCTTCCAGTGTGTTGTAACAGTAGATGGTGTGTGTGTGTGTGTGTGCTTCCAGTGTGTTGTAACAGTAGATGGTGTGTGTGTGTGTGTGTGTGCTTCCAGTGTGTTGTAACAGTAGATGGTGTGTGTGTGTGTGCTTCCAGTGTGTTGTAACAGTAGATGGTGTGTGTGTGTGTGTGTGTGCTTCCAGTGTGTTGTAACAGTAGATGGTGTGTGTGTGTGTGCTTCCAGTGTGTTGTAACAGTAGATGGTGTGTGTGTGTGTGCTTCCAGTGTGTTGTAACAGTAGATGGTGTGTGTGTGTGTGCTTCCAGTGTGTTGTAACAGTAGATGGTGTGTGTGTGTGTGTGTGTGTGTGTGTGCTTCCAGTGTGTTGTAACAGTAGATGGTGTGTGTGTGTGTGTCAGTGTGTTGTAACAGTAGATGGTGTGTGTGTGTGTGTGTGTGTGTGTGTGTGTGTGTGTGCTTCCAGTGTGTTGTAACAGTAGATGGGGTGTGTGTGTGTGTGTGTGCTTCCAGTGTGTTGTAACAGTAGATGGTGTGTGTTTGTGTGTGTGTGTGTGCTTCCAGTGTGTTGTAACAGTAGATGGTGTGTGTGTGTGTGCTTCCAGTGTGTTGTAACAGTAGATGGTGTGTGTGTGTGTGCTTCCAGTGTGTTGTAACAGTAGATGGGGTGTGTGTGTGTGTGTGTGTGCTTCCAGTGTGTTGTAACAGTAGATGGTGTGTGTGTGCTTCCAGTGTGTTGTAACAGTAGATGGTGTGTGTGTGTGTGTGTGTGCTTCCAGTGTGTTGTAACAGTAGATGGTGTGTGTGTGTGTGTGTGTGCTTCCAGTGTGTTGTAACAGTAGATGGTGTGTGTGTGTGTGTGTGTGTGCTTCCAGTGTGTTGTAACAGTAGATGGTGTGTGTGTGCTTCCAGTGTGTTGTAACAGTAGATGGTGTGTGTGTGTGTGTGTGCTTCCAGTGTGTTGTAACAGTAGATGGTGTGTGTGTGTGCTTCCAGTGTGTTGTAACAGTAGATGGTGTGTGTGTGTGTGTGCTTCCAGTGTGTTGTAACAGTAGATGGTGTGTGTGTGTGTGCTTCCAGTGTGTTGTAACAGTAGATGGTGTGTGTGTGTGTGTGCTTCCAGTGTGTTGTAACAGTAGATGGTGTGTGTGTGTGTGTGTGTGTGCTTCCAGTGTGTTGTAACAGTAGATGGTGTGTGTGTGTGTGTGCTTCCAGTGTGTTGTAACAGTAGATGGTGTGTGTGTGTGTGTGTGCTTCCAGTGTGTTGTAACAGTAGATGGTGTGTGTGTGTGTGTGTGCTTCCAGTGTGTTGTAACAGTAGATGGTGTGTGTGTGCTTCCAGTGTGTTGTAACAGTAGATGGTGTGTGTGTGTGTGTGTGTGTGTGTGTGTGTGTGTGCTTCCAGTGTGTTGTAACAGTAGATGGTGTGTGTGTGTGTGTTCTTCCAGTGTGTTGTAACAGTAGATGGTGTGTGTGTGTGTGTGTGTGCTTCCAGTGTGTTGTAACAGTAGATGGTGTGTGTGTGTGTGTGTGCTTCCAGTGTGTTGTAACAGTAGATGGTGTGTGTGTGTGTGCTTCCAGTGTGTTGTAACAGTAGATGGTGTGTGTGTGTGTGCTTCCAGTGTGTTGTAACAGTAGATGGTGTGTGTGTGTGTGTGTGTGTGTGTGCTTCCAGTGTGTTGTAACAGTAGATGGTGTGTGTGTGTGTGTGTGCTTCCAGTGTGTTGTAACAGTAGATGGTGTGTGTGTGTGTGTGTGTGTGCTTCCAGTGTGTTGTAACAGTAGATGGTGTGTGTGTGTGTGCTTCCAGTGTGTTGTAACAGTAGATGGTGTGTGTGTGTGTGTGCTTCCAGTGTGTTGTAACAGTAGATGGTGTGTGTGTGTGTGTGCTTCCAGTGTGTTGTAACAGTAGATGGTGTGTGTGTGTGTGTGCTTCCAGTGTGTTGTAACAGTAGATGGTGTGTGTGTGTGTGTGCTTCCAGTGTGTTGTAACAGTAGATGGTGTGTGTGTGTGTGTGCTTCCAGTGTGTTGTAACAGTAGATGGTGTGTGTGTGTGTGCTTCCAGTGTGTTGTAACAGTAGATGGTGTGTGTGTGTGTGCTTCCAGTGTGTTGTAACAGTAGATGGTGTGTGTGTGTGTCCAGTGTGTTGTAACAGTAGATGGTGTGTGTGTGTGTGCTTCCAGTGTGTTGTAACAGTAGATGGTGTGTGTGTGTGTGTGCTTCCAGTGTGTTGTAACAGTAGATGGTGTGTGTGTGTGCTTCCAGTGTGTTGTAACAGTAGATGGTGTGTGTGTGTGTGTGCTTCCAGTGTGTTGTAACAGTAGATGGTGTGTGTGTGTGTGCTTCCAGTGTGTTGTAACAGTAGATGGTGTGTGTGTGTGTGTGCTTCCAGTGTGTTGTAACAGTAGATGGTGTGTGTGTGTGTGTGCTTCCAGTGTGTTGTAACAGTAGATGGTGTGTGTGTGTGTGCTTCCAGTGTGTTGTAACAGTAGATGGTGTGTGTGTGTGTGTGTGTGTGCTTCCAGTGTGTTGTAACAGTAGATGGTGTGTGTGTGTGTGCTTCCAGTGTGTTGTAACAGTAGATGGTGTGTGTGTGCTTCCAGTGTGTTGTAACACTAGATGGTGTGTGTGTGTGTGCTTCCAGTGTGTTGTAACAGTAGATGGTGTGTGTGTGTGTGTGTGTGCTTCCAGTGTGTTGTAACAGTAGATGGTGTGTGTGTGTGTGCTTCCAGTGTGTTGTAACAGTAGATGGTGTGTGTGTGTGTGTGCTTCCAGTGTGTTGTAACAGTAGATGGGGTGTGTGTGTGTGCTTCCAGTGTGTTGTAACAGTAGATGGTGTGTGTGTGTGTGTGTGCTTCCAGTGTGTTGTAACAGTAGATGGTGTGTGTGTGTGTGCTTCCAGTGTGTTGTAACAGTAGATGGTGTGTGTGTTTGTGTGTGCTTCCAGTGTGTTGTAACAGTAGATGGTGTGTGTGTGTGTGCTTCCAGTGTGTTGTAACAGTAGATGGTGTGTGTGTGCTTCCAGTGTGTTGTAACAGTAGATGGTGTGTGTGTGTGTGTGTGTGTGTGCTTCCAGTGTGTTGTAACAGTAGATGGTGTGTGTGTGTGCTTCCAGTGTGTTGTAACACTAGATGGTGTGTGTGTGTGTGTGCTTCCAGTGTGTTGTAACAGTAGATGGTGTGTGTGTGCTTCCAGTGTGTTGTAACACTAGATGGTGTGTGTGTGTGTGTGCTTCCAGTGTGTTGTAACAGTAGATGGTGTGTGTGTGTGTGTGTGTGTGTGCTTCCAGTGTGTTGTAACAGTAGATGGTGTGTGTGTGTGTGCTTCCAGTGTGTTGTAACAGTAGATGGTGTGTGTGTGTGCTTCCAGTGTGTTGTAACAGTAGATGGTGTGTGTGTGTGTGCTTCCAGTGTGTTGTAACAGTAGATGGTGTGTGTGTGTGTGCTTCCAGTGTGTTGTAACAGTAGATGGTGTGTGTGTGTGTGTGCTTCCAGTGTGTTGTAACAGTAGATGGTGTGTGTGTGTGTGTGTGTGTGTGTGTGCTTCCAGTGTGTTGTAACAGTAGATGGTGTGTGTGTGTGTGCTTCCAGTGTGTTGTAACAGTAGATGGTGTGTGTGTGTGTGTGTGCTTCCAGTGTGTTGTAACAGTAGATGGTGTGTGTGTGTGTGCTTCCAGTGTGTTGTAACAGTAGATGGTGTGTGTGTGTGTGCTTCCAGTGTGTTGTAACAGTAGATGGTGTGTGTGTGTGTGTGTGTGTGTGCTTCCAGTGTGTTGTAACAGTAGATGGTGTGTGTGTGCTTCCAGTGTGTTGTAACAGTAGATGGTGTGTGTGTGTGTGTGTGCTTCCAGTGTGTTGTAACAGTAGATGGTGTGTGTGTGTGTGTGTGTGCTTCCAGTGTGTTGTAACAGTAGATGGTGTGTGTGTGTGTGTGTGTGTGCTTCCAGTGTGTTGTAACAGTAGATGGTGTGTGTGTGTGTGTGCTTCCAGTGTGTTGTAACAGTAGATGGTGTGTGTGTGTGTGTGTGTGCTTCCAGTGTGTTGTAACAGTAGATGGTGTGTGTGTGTGCTTCCAGTGTGTTGTAACAGTAGATGGTGTGTGTGTGTGCTTCCAGTGTGTTGTAACAGTAGATGGTGTGTGTGTGTGCTTCCAGTGTGTTGTAACAGTAGATGGGGTGTGTGTGTGTGTGTGTGTGTGTGTGCTTCCAGTGTGTTGTAACAGTAGATGGTGTGTGTGTGTGTGCTTCCAGTGTGTTGTAACAGTAGATGGTGTGTGTGTGTGTGTGCTTCCAGTGTGTTGTAACAGTAGATGGTGTGTGTGTGTGTGTGCTTCCAGTGTGTTGTAACAGTAGATGGGGTGTGTGTGTGTGCTTCCAGTGTGTTGTAACAGTAGATGGTGTGTGTGTGTGTGCTTCCAGTGTGTTGTAACAGTAGATGGTGTGTGTGTGTGTGTGCTTCCAGTGTGTTGTAACAGTAGATGGTGTGTGTGTGTGTGTGTGCTTCCAGTGTGTTGTAACAGTAGATGGTGTGTGTGTGTGTGTGCTTCCAGTGTGTTGTAACAGTAGATGGTGTGTGTGTGTGTGCTTCCAGTGTGTTGTAACAGTAGATGGTGTGTGTGTGTGTGTGTGTGCTTCCAGTGTGTTGTACCAGTAGATGGGGTGTGTGTGTGTGCTTCCAGTGTGTTGTAACAGTAGATGGTGTGTGTGTGTGTGTGTGCTTCCAGTGTGTTGTAACAGTAGATGGTGTGTGTGTGTGTGCTTCCAGTGTGTTGTAACAGTAGATGGTGTGTGTGTGTGTGCTTCCAGTGTGTTGTAACAGTAGATGGGGTGTGTGTGTGCTTCCAGTGTGTTGTAACAGTAGATGGTGTGTGTGTGTGTGTGCTTCCAGTGTGTTGTAACAGTAGATGGTGTGTGTGTGTGTGCTTCCAGTGTGTTGTAACAGTAGATGGTGTGTGTGTGTGTGTGCTTCCAGTGTGTTGTAACAGTAGATGTTGTGTGTGTGTGTGCTTCCAGTGTGTTGTAACAGTAGATGGTGTGTGTGTGTGTGCTTCCAGTGTGTTGTAACAGTAGATGGGGTGTGTGTGTGTGTGCTTCCAGTGTGTTGTAACAGTAGATGGTGTGTGTGTGTGTGCTTCCAGTGTGTTGTAACAGTAGATGGGGTGTGTGTGTGTGTGCTTCCAGTGTGTTGTAACAGTAGATGGTGTGTGTGTGTGTGCTTCCAGTGTGTTGTAACAGTAGATGGGGTTTGTATGTTGTCAGGACCTCCGGGACCCTCTGGAGCAGCTGACAGGTTTAGAGAACCAGGACCAAGACAAAGAGAAGGCCATACAGAGTAACAGGTGAGAACACCCTGGTCCCTCTGACAGCATCTCGTCATCTCCTGTTCTCCTCTCGTATCCCCCACGCCGTCCACAGGTATAGTGAGATCTAACAGTATTGGGACAGTGCCCCAACACACAGAACAGAGCCAACACAACCAACAATGTTTCACTGTCCCAATACTTCTGGAGCTCACTGTATCAAATCAAATCAAATGTTCATTAAATGTTCATTAAAAAGAAGGTCTGAGTAACGACCCTGTTTACACACAATTACATGTCTTCCAGGGAGACAGACTGTAGATGGGACCTCTTCTCTCTAGTGCTGTAGGACTGGTGTCTTCCAGGGAGACAGACTGTAGATGGGACCTCTTCTCTCTAGTGCTGTAGGACTGGTGTCTTCCAGGGAGACAGACTGTAGATGGAACTGAGTCAGGGTGGATAGCTGTTAGTCCAGAGATAGAACTGAGTCAGGGTGGATAGCTGTTAGTCCAGAGATAGAACTGAGTCAGGGTGGATAGCTGTTAGTCCAGAGATAGAACTGAGTCAGGGTGGATAGCTGTTAGTCCAGAGATAGAACTGAGTCAGGGTAGTCCAGTCATTCCAATTCAAGCACACCGGTCTAGTGGAGCCTTTTCCCAGGATCTAACATGCTGACCACCCCGGTCTAGTGGAGCCTTTTCCCAGGATCTAACATGCTAACCACCCCGGTCTAGTGGAGCCTTTTCCCAGGATCTAACATGCTGACCACACCGGTCTAGTGGAGCCTTTTCCCAGGATCTAACATGCTGACCACCCCGGTCTAGTGGAGCCTTTTCCCAGGATCTAACATGCTGACCACCCGGTCTAGTGGAGCCTTTTCCCAGGATCTAACATGCTGACCACCCGGTCTAGTGGAGCCTTTTCCCAGGATCTAACATGCTGACCACCGGTCTAGTGGAGCCTTTCCCAGGATCTAACATGCTGACCACACCGGTCTAGTGGAGCCTTTTCCCAGGATCTAACATGCTGACCACCCGGTCTAGTGGAGCCTTTCCCAGGATCTAACATGCTGACCACCCGGTCTAGTGGAGCCTTTTCCCAGGATCTAACATGCTGACCACACCGGTCTAGTGGAGCCTTTTCCCAGGATCTAACATGCTGACCACCCGGTCTAGTGGAGCCTTTTCCCCAGGATCTAACATGCTGACCACCCCGGTCTAGTGGAGCCTTTTCCCAGGATCTAACATGCTGACCACACCGGTCTAGTGGAGCCTTTTCCCAGGATCTAACATGCTGACCACACCGGTCTAGTGGAGCCTTTTCCCAGGATCTAACATGCTGACCACACCGGTCTAGTGGAGCCTTTTCCCAGGATCTAACATGCTGACCACGGTTCTAGTGGAGCCTTTTCCCAGGATCTAACATGCTGACCACCCGGTCTAGTGGAGCCTTTTCCCAGGATCTAACATGCTGACCACACCGGTCTAGTGGAGCCTTTTCCCAGGATCTAACATGCTGACCACCCGGTCTAGTGGAGCCTTTTCCCCAGGATCTAACATGCTGACCACACCGGTCTAGTGGAGCCTTTTCCCAGGATCTAACATGCTGACCACCCGGTCTAGTGGAGCCTTTCCCCAGGATCTAACATGCTGACCACCCGGTCTAGTGGAGCCTTTTCCCAGGATCTAACATGCTGACCACACGGTCTAGTGGAGCCTTTTCCCCAGGATCTAACATGCTGACCACCCGGTCTAGTGGAGCCTTTTCCCAGGATCTAACATGCTGACCACCCCGGTCTAGTGGAGCCTTTTCCCAGGATCTAACATGCTGACCACCCCGGTCTAGTGGAGCCTTTTCCCAGGATCTAACATGCTGACCACCCCGGTCTAGTGGAGCCTTTTCCCAGGATCTAACATGCTGACCACACCGGTCTAGTGGAGCCTTTTCCCAGGATCTAACATGCTGACCACACCGTTCTAGTGGAGCCTTTTCCCAGGATCTAACATGCTGACCACACCGGTCTAGTGGAGCCTTTTCCCAGGATCTAACATGCTGACCACACCGGTCTAGTGGAGCCTTTTCCCAGGATCTAACATGCTGACCACACCCGGTCTAGTGGAGCCTTTTCCCAGGATCTAACATGCTGACCACACCGGTCTAGTGGAGCCTTTTCCCAGGATCTAACATGCTGACCACACGGTCTAGTGGAGCCTTTTCCCAGGATCTAACATGCTGACCACACCGGTCTAGTGGAGCCTTTTCCCAGGATCTAACATGCTGACCACACCGGTCTAGTGGAGCCTTTTCCCAGGATCTAACATGCTGACCACACCGGTCTAGTGGAGCCTTTTCCCAGGATCTAACATGCTGACCACACCGGTCTAGTGGAGCCTTTTCCCAGGATCTAACATGCTGACCACACCGGTCTAGTGGAGCCTTTTCCCAGGATCTAACATGCTGACCACACCGGTCTAGTGGAGCCTTTTCCAGGATCTAACATGCTGACCACACCGGTCTAGTGGAGCCTTTTCCCAGGATCTAACATGCTGACCACACCGGTCTAGTGGAGCCTTTTCCCAGGATCTAACATGCTGACCACACCCGGTCTAGTGGAGCCTTTTCCCAGGATCTAACATGCTGACCACACCGGTCTAGTGGAGCCTTTTCCCAGGATCTAACATGCTGACCACACCGGTCTAGTGGAGCCTTTTCCCAGGATCTAACATGCTGACCACACCGGTCTAGTGGAGCCTTTTCCCAGGATCTAACATGCTGACCACGGTCTAGTGGAGCCTTTTCCCAGGATCTAACATGCTGACCACACCGGTCTAGTGGAGCCTTTTCCCAGGATCTAACATGCTGACCACACCGGTCTAGTGGAGCCTTTTCCCAGGATCTAACATGCTGACCACACCGGTCTAGTGGAGCCTTTTCCCAGGATCTAACATGCTGACCACACCGGTCTAGTGGAGCCTTTTCCCAGGATCTAACATGCTGACCACCGGTCTAGTGGAGCCTTTTCCCAGGATCTAACATGCTGACCACACGGTCTAGTGGAGCCTTTTCCCAGGATCTAACATGCTGACCACACCGGTCTAGTGGAGCCTTTTCCCAGGATCTAACATGCTGACCACACCGGTCTAGTGGAGCCTTTTCCCAGGATCTAACATGCTGACCACCCCGGTCTAGTGGAGCCTTTCCCAGGATCTAACATGCTGACCACACCCGGTCTAGTGGAGCCTTTTCCCAGGATCTAACATGCTGACCACACCGGTCTAGTGGAGCCTTTTCCCAGGATCTAACATGCTGACCACACCGTCTAGTGGAGCCTTTTCCCAGGATCTAACATGCTGACCACCCGGTCTAGTGGAGCCTTTTCCCAGGATCTAACATGCTGACCACACCGGTCTAGTGGAGCCTTTTCCCAGGATCTAACATGCTGACCACACCGGTCTAGTGGAGCCTTTTCCCAGGATCTAACATGCTGACCACACCGGTCTAGTGGAGCCTTTTCCCAGGATCTAACATGCTGACCACACCGGTCTAGTGGAGCCTTTTCCCAGGATCTAACATGCTGACCACCCCGGTCTAGTGGAGCCTTTTCCCAGGATCTAACATGCTGACCACACCGGTCTAGTGGAGCCTTTTCCCAGGATCTAACATGCTGACCACACCGGTCTAGTGGAGCCTTTTCCCAGGATCTAACATGCTGACCACCCGGTCTAGTGGAGCCTTTTCCAGGATCTAACATGCTGACCACCCGGTCTAGTGGAGCCTTTTCCCAGGATCTAACATGCTGACCACCCCAGTCTAGTGGAGCCTTTTCCCAGGATCTAACATGCTGACCACACCGGTCTAGTGGAGCCTTTTCCCAGGATCTAACATGCTGACCACCCCGGTCAAGTGGAGCCTTTTCTCAGGATCTAACATGCTGACCACACCGTTCTAGTGGAGCCTTTTCCCAGGATCTAACATGCTGACCACCCCGGTCTAGTGGAGCCTTTTCCCAGGATCTAACATGCTGACCACACCGGAATAGTGGAGCCTTTTCCCAGGATCTAACATGCTGACCACACCGGTCTAGTGGAGCCTTTTCCCAGGATCTAACATGCTGACCACACCGGTCTAGTGGAGCCTTTTCCCAGGATCTAACATGCTGACCACACCGGTCTAGTGGAGCCTTTTCCCAGGATCTAACATGCTGACCACCCCGGTCTAGTGGAGCCTTTTCCCAGGATCTAACATGCTGACCACCCGGTCTAGTGGAGCCTTTTCCCAGGATCTAACATGCTGACCACCCCAGTCTAGTGGAGCCTTTTCCCAGGATCTAACATGCTGACCACACCGGTCTAGTGGAGCCTTTTCCCAGGATCTAACATGCTGACCACACCGGAATAGTGGAGCCTTTTCCCAGGATCTAACATGCTGACCACACCGGTCTAGTGGAGCCTTTTCCCAGGATCTAACATGCTGACCACACCGGTCTAGTGGAGCCTTTTCCCAGGATCTAACATGCTGACCACACCGGTCTAGTGGAGCCTTTTCCCAGGATCTAACATGCTGACCACCCCGGTCTAGTGGAGCCTTTTCCCAGGATCTAACATGCTGACCACCCCGGTCTAGTGGAGCCTTTTCCCAGGATCTAACATGCTGACCACCCCAGTCTAGTGGAGCCTTTTCCCAGGATCTAACATGCTGACCACACCGGTCTAGTGGAGCCTTTTCCCAGGATCTAACATGCTGACCACACCGGTCTAGTGGAGCCTTTTCCCAGGATCTAACATGCTGACCACACCGTTCTAGTGGAGCCTTTTCCCAGGATCTAACATGCTGACCACACCGTTCTAGTGGAGCCTTTTCCCAGGATCTAACATGCTGACCACCCCGGTCAAGTGGAGCCTTTTCCCAGGATCTAACATGCTGACCACCCCGGTCTAGTGGAGCCTTTTCCCAGGATCTAACATGCTGACCACCCCAGTCTAGTGGAGCCTTTTCCCAGGATCTAACATGCTGACCACACCGGTCTAGTGGAGCCTTTTCCCAGGATCTAACATGCTGACCACACCGTTCTAGTGGAGCCTTTTCCCAGGATCTAACATGCTGACCACACCGGTCTAGTGGAGCCTTTTCCCAGGATCTAACATGCTGACCACCCCGGTCTAGTGGAGCCTTTTCCCAGGATCTAACATGCTGACCACCCCGGTCTAGTGGAGCCTTTTCCCAGGATCTAACATGCTGACCACCCCAGTCTAGTGGAGCCTTTTCCCAGGATCTAACATGCTGACCACACCGGTCTAGTGGAGCCTTTTCCCAGGATCTAACATGCTGACCACACCGGAATAGTGGAGCCTTTTCCCAGGATCTAACATGCTGACCACACCGGTCTAGTGGAGCCTTTTCCCAGGATCTAACATGCTGACCACACCGGTCTAGTGGAGCCTTTTCCCAGGATCTAACATGCTGACCACCCCGGTCTAGTGGAGCCTTTTCCCAGGATCTAACATGCTGACCACCCGGTCTAGTGGAGCCTTTTCCCAGGATCTAACATGCTGACCACCCCAGTCTAGTGGAGCCTTTTCCCAGGATCTAACATGCTGACCACACCGGTCTAGTGGAGCCTTTTCCCAGGATCTAACATGCTGACCACACCGGTCTAGTGGAGCCTTTTCCCAGGATCTAACATGCTGACCACACCGGTCTAGTGGAGCCTTTTCCCAGGATCTAACATGCTGACCACACCGGTCTAGTGGAGCCTTTTCCCAGGATCTAACATGCTGACCACCCGGTCTAGTGGAGCCTTTTCCCAGGATCTAACATGCTGACCACCCCGGTCTAGTGGAGCCTTTTCCCAGGATCTAACATGCTGACCACCCCAGTCTAGTGGAGCCTTTTCCCAGGATCTAACATGCTGACCACACCGTTCTAGTGGAGCCTTTTCCCAGGATCTAACATGCTGACCACACCGTTCTAGTGGAGCCTTTTCCCAGGATCTAACATGCTGACCACCCCGGTCTAGTGGAGCCTTTTCCCAGGATCTAACATGCTGACCACACCGAATAGTGGAGCCTTTTCCCAGGATCTAACATGCTGACCACACCGGTCTAGTGGAGCCTTTTCCCAGGATCTAACATGCTGACCACACCGGTCTAGTGGAGCCTTTTCCCAGGATCTAACATGCTGACCACACCGGTCTAGTGGAGCCTTTTCCCAGGATCTAACATGCTGACCACCCCGGTCTAGTGGAGCCTTTTCCCAGGATCTAACATGCTGACCACCCCGGTCTAGTGGAGCCTTTTCCCAGGATCTAACATGCTGACCACACGGTCTAGTGGAGCCTTTTCCCAGGATCTAACATGCTGACCACACCGGTCTAGTGGAGCCTTTTCCCAGGATCTAACATGCTGACCACACCGGTCTAGTGGAGCCTTTTCCCAGGATCTAACATGCTGACCACCCCGGTCTAGTGGAGCCTTTTCCCAGGATCTAACATGCTGACCACACCGGAATAGTGGAGCCTTTTCCCAGGATCTAACATGCTGACCACACCGGTCTAGTGGAGCCTTTTCCCAGGATCTAACATGCTGACCACACCGGTCTAGTGGAGCCTTTTCCCAGGATCTAACATGCTGACCACACCGGTCTAGTGGAGCCTTTTCCCAGGATCTAACATGCTGACCACCCCGGTCTAGTGGAGCCTTTTCCCAGGATCTAACATGCTGACCACCCCGGTCTAGTGGAGCCTTTTCCCAGGATCTAACATGCTGACCACACCGGTCTAGTGGAGCCTTTTCCCAGGATCTAACATGCTGACCACCCCGGTCAAGTGGAGCCTTTTCTCAGGATCTAACATGCTGACCACACCGTTCTAGTGGAGCCTTTTCCCAGGATCTAACATGCTGACCACCCCGGTCTAGTGGAGCCTTTTCCCAGGATCTAACATGCTGACCACACCGGAATAGTGGAGCCTTTTCCCAGGATCTAACATGCTGACCACACCGGTCTAGTGGAGCCTTTTCCCAGGATCTAACATGCTGACCACACCGGTCTAGTGGAGCCTTTTCCCAGGATCTAACATGCTGACCACACCGGTCTAGTGGAGCCTTTTCCCAGGATCTAACATGCTGACCACCCGGTCTAGTGGAGCCTTTTCCCAGGATCTAACATGCTGACCACCCCGGTCTAGTGGAGCCTTTTCCCAGGATCTAACATGCTGACCACCCGGTCTAGTGGAGCCTTTTCCCAGGATCTAACATGCTGACCACACCGGTCTAGTGGAGCCTTTTCCCAGGATCTAACATGCTGACCACACCGTTCTAGTGGAGCCTTTTCCCAGGATCTAACATGCTGACCACACCGGTCTAGTGGAGCCTTTTCCCAGGATCTAACATGCTGACCACCCCGGTCAAGTGGAGCCTTTTCTCAGGATCTAACATGCTGACCACACCGTTCTAGTGGAGCCTTTTCCCAGGATCTAACATGCTGACCACACCGGTCTAGTGGAGCTCTTCTCCCAGGATCTAACATGCTGACCACACCGTTCTAGTGGAGCCTTTTCCCAGGATCTAACATGCTGACCACCCCGGTCTAGTGGAGCCTTTTCCCAGGATCTAACATGCTGACCACACCGGAATAGTGGAGCCTTTTCCCAGGATCTAACATGCTGACCACACCGGTCTAGTGGAGCCTATTCCCAGGATCTAACATGCTGACCACACCGGTCTAGTGGAGCCTTTTCCCAGGATCTAACATGCTGACCACACCGGTCTAGTGGAGCCTTTTCCCAGGATCTAACATGCTGACCACCCCGGTCTAGTGGAGCCTTTTCCCAGGATCTAACATGCTGACCACCCCGGTCTAGTGGAGCCTTTTCCCAGGATCTAACATGCTGACCACCCCAGTCTAGTGGAGCCTTTTCCCAGGATCTAACATGCTGACCACACCGGTCTAGTGGAGCCTTTTCCCAGGATCTAACATGCTGACCACACCGGTCTAGTGGAGCCTTTTCCCAGGATCTAACATGCTGACCACCCCGGTCTAGTGGAGCCTTTTCCCAGGATCTAACATGCTGACCACCCCGGTTTAGTGGAGCCTTTTCCCAGGATCTAACATGCTGACCACCCCAGTCTAGTGGAGCTTTTTCCCAGGATCTAACATGCTGACCACACCGGTCTAGTGGAGCCTTTTCCCAGGATCTAACATGCTGACCACACCGGTCTAGTGGAGCCTTTTCCCAGGATCTAACATGCTGACCACACCGGTCTAGTGGAGCCTTTTCCCAGGATCTAACATGCTGACCACACCGGTCTAGTGGAGCCTTTTCCCAGGATCTAACATGCTGACCACACCGGTCTAGTGGAGCCTTTTCCCAGGATCTAACATGCTGACCACACCGTTCTAGTGGAGCCTTTTCCCAGGATCTAACATGCTGACCACACCGGTCTAGTGGAGCCTTTTCCCAGGATCTAACATGCTGACCACCCCGGTCTAGTGGAGCCTTTTCCCAGGATCTAACATGCTGACCACCCCGGTCTAGTGGAGCCTTTTCCCAGGATCTAACATGCTGACCACCCCAGTCTAGTGGAGCCTTTTCCCAGGATCTAACATGCTGACCACACCGGTGTAGTGGAGCCTTTTCCCAGGATCTAACATGCTGACCACCCCGGTCTAGTGGAGCCTTTTCCCAGGATCTAACATGCTGACCACACCGGTCTAGTGGAGCCTTTTCCCAGGATCTAACATGCTGACCACACCGGTCTAGTGGAGCCTTTTCCCAGGATCTAACATGCTGACCACACCGTTCTAGTGGAGCCTTTTCCCAGGATCTAACATGCTGACCACCCGGTCTAGTGGAGCCTTTTCCCAGGATCTAACATGCTGACCACCCAGGTCTAGTGGAGCCTTTTCCCAGGATCTAACATGCTGACCACACCGTTCTAGTGGAGCCTTTTCCCAGGATCTAACATGCTGACCACCCCGGTCTAGTGGAGCCTTTTCCCAGGATCTAACATGCTGACCACCCAGGTCTAGTGGAGCCTTTTCCCAGGATCTAACATGCTGACCACCCCAGTCTAGTGGAGCCTTTTCCCAGGATCTAATATGCTGACCACACCGGTCTAGTGGAGCCTTTTCCCAGGATCTAACATGCTGACCACACCGGTCTAGTGGAGCCTTTTCCCAGGATCTAACATGCTGACCACACCGGTCTAGTGGAGCCTTTTCCCAGGATCTAACATGCTGACCACACCGTTCTAGTGGAGCCTTTTCCCAGGATCTAACATGCTGACCACACCGGTCTAGTGGAGCCTTTTCCCAGGATCTAACATGCTGACCACACCGGTCTAGTGGAGCCTTTTCCCAGGATCTAACATGCTGACCACACCGGTCTAGTGGAGCCTTTTCCCAGGATCTAACATGCTGACCACCCCGGTCTAGTGGAGCCTTTTCCCAGGATCTAACATGCTGACCACACCGGTTGCAAAATTAATGTACATGTTATTCAATCATTGCACCCATACTGCTCGCGTGCCTCAGCCAGCATCTGCGTTGCCAGGCGCTAAAATATAAATTTATATTTGTGACTCGCTGCAAGTCCGGCCTCTGGTGTTTAGCAGCATATACCCACGTCCCATCTCCTCATTGGTGTTTAGCAGCATATACCCACGTCCCATCTCCTCATTGGTGTTTAGCAGCATATACCCAGGTCCCATCTCCTCATTGGTGTTTAGCAGCATATACCCACGTCCCATCTCCTCATTGGTGTTTAGCAGCATATACCCACGTCCCATCTCCTCATTGGTGTTTAGCAGCACATACCCAGGTCCCATCTCCTCATTGGTGTTTAGCAGCATACAGTGGGGAAAAAAAGTATTTAGTCAGCCACCAATTGTGCAAGTTCTCTCACTTAAAAAGATGAGAGAGGCCTGTAATTTTCATCATAGGTACACTTCAACTATGACAGACAAAATGAGGAAAAAATCCAGAAAATCACATTGTAGGATTTTTATGAATTTATTTGCAAATTATGGTGGAAAATAAGTATTTGGTCACATACAAACAAGCAAGATTTCTGGCTCTCACAGACCTGTAACTTCTTCTTTAAGAGGCTCCTCTGTCCTCCACTCATTACCTGCATTAATGGCACCTGTTTGAACTTGTTATCAGTATAAAAGACACCTGTCCACAACCTCAAACAGTCACACTCCAAACTCCACTATGGCCAAGACCAAAGAGCTGTCAAAGGACACCAGAAACCAAATTGTAGACCTGCACCAGGTTGGGAAGACTGAATCTGCAATAGGTAAGCAGCTTGGTTTGAAGAAATCAACTGTGGGAGCAATTATTAGGAAATGGAAGACATACAAGACCACTGATAATCTTCCTCGATCTGGGGCTCCACGCAGAAGATCTCACCCGTGGGGTCAAAATGATCACAAGAACGGTGAGCAAAAATCCCAGAACCACACGGGGGGACCTAGTGAATGACCAGCAGAGAGCTGGGACCAAAGTAACAAAGCCTACCATCAGTAACACACTACGCCGCCAGGGACTCAAATCCTGCAGTGCCAGACGTGTCCCCCTGCTTAAGCCAGTACATGTTCAGGCCCGTCTAAAGTTTGCTAGAGAGCATTTGGATGATCCAGATGAGGATTGGGAGAATGTCAGATGAAACCAAAATAGAACTTTTTGGTAAAAACTCAACTCGTCGTGTTTGGAGGACAAAGAATGCTGAGTTGCATCCAAAGAACACCATACCTACTGTGAAGCATGGGGGTGGAAACATCATGCTTTGGGGCTGTTTTTCTGCAAAGGGACCAGGACAACTGATCCGTGTAAAGGAAAGAATGAATGGGGCCATGTATCGTGAGATTTTGAGTGAAAACCTCCTTCCATCAGCAAGGGCATTGAAGATGAAACGTGGCTGGGTCTTTCAGCATGACAATGATCCCAAACACACCGCCCGGGCAACGAAGGAGTGGCCGTAAGAAGCATTTCAAGGTCCTGGAGTGGCCTAGCCAGTCTCCAGATCTCAACCCCATAGAAAATCTTTGGAGGGAGTTGAAAGTCCGTGTTGCCCAGCGACAGTCCCAAAACATCACTGCTCTAGAGGAGATCTGCATGGAGGAATGGGCCAAAATACCAGCAACAGTGTGTGAAAACCTTGTGAAGACTTACAGAAAACATTTGACCTCTGTCATTGCCAACAAAGGGTATATAACAAAGTATTGAGATAAACTTTTGTTATTGACCAAATACTTATTTTCCACCATAATTTGCAAATAAATTCATAAAAAATCCTACAATGTGATTTTCTGGGTTTTTTTTCCTCATTTTGTCTGTCATAGTTGAAGTGTACCTATGATGAAAATTACAGGCCTCTCTCATCTTTTTAAGTGAGAGAACTTGCACAATTGGTGGCTGACTAAATACTTTTTTTCCCCACTGTATACCCACGTCCCATCTCCTCATTGGTGTTTAGCAGCATATACCCACGTCCCATCTCCTCATTGGTGTTTAGCAGCATATACCCACGTCCCATCTCCTCATTGGTGTTTAGCAGCATATACCCAGGTCCCATCTCCTCATTGGTGTTTAGCAGCATATACCCACGTGGGTGATTGAAAGATGAGCTGAAGTCCACTCTCCAGTCGTTGTAGTAATTCACTGTAAAGTTGGTTGCCAACTGCAATATAACATCCAAATAAGTAAAAAATAAGCCTGAGGAAAGAGGAGAGATGATGAGAGGAATTCGGTTTACCGTTTTATCTGTGCATTAATTGTCGGAGTAGAGGACATTGTGCATTTCAGGTAAAATAACAACCCAATGTTTATATTCTAGGACAAATGAGCTAGCAACATAGCCATACATGTTTAATGCTTTTCGACCTGTCACCAAATGAATATAATTGGTTGAGAGTTAGTTTTGATAAGCTGCGTGTCCTAATCATGTCCGGTTTGGTCAGCATGTGAGGGCACTCCGGGTGAACTGTATTTTTTACATATCAGTTTTCATTGCGATTTTTAACATTAACCACATTACAATGATTGAGATACAAAATAGAATATTTGTTTTAAAATAGTTGTTAATTTTGGGGTGGGATTTTGGAAATTCTCCCGCAACCTCATTTTCAAATCAAGCGACCTTCACATGGGGTCACGACCCCTAGTTTGGGAACCACTGCATTAAACAAAGCATGTGTGTCCATGTATGCTGAGGATTCAACCACATACTTAACAAGGAGTTACAGTCTCTTGTGGAATGTGTAGCCAGTAATAAACTGGTCCTGAACTCTAAAACTATACTGAACAAAAATAAAAACGCAACCTGTAAATTGTTGGTCCCATGTTTCATGAGCTGAAATAAAATATCCCAGAAATTTTCCATATGCACGAAAAGCTTATTTCTCTCCAATTTTGTTCACAAATTTGTTTACATTCCTGTTAGTGAGCATTTCTCCTTTGCCAAGATAATCCATCCACCTCACAGGTATGGCATATCAAGAAGCTGATTAAACAGCATGATAATTACACAGGTGCACCTTGTGCTGGGGGAAATAAAAGGACACTCTAAAATGTGCAGTTTAGTCACAAAACACAATGCCACAGATGTCTGAAGTTTTGAGGGAGCAATTGGCATGTTGATTTCAGGAATGTCCACTGTTGCTAGAGAATTTAATGTTTATTTCTCTACCATAAGCCGCCTCCGTTGTTTTAGAGGATTTGGCAGTACATCCAACCGGCCTCACAACCGCAGACCACGTGTAACCACGCCCTCATAGCAAATCCTGCAGGCTCTAGTTTTGTCTTATCTTGATTATTGTCGAGTCATGTGGTCAAGTGCTGCAAAGAACGACCTAGTTAAGCTGCAGCTGGCCCAGAACAGAGTGGGCCAACAAATACAATTCCATGTACAGATAAATAGTTAAGCAGATTAAACAACTATTTTATAAGATACAAACATGTATGGAAACAGGTGAATTAACACTCCTCAGTTAGCAGGCTCAAGCTAAAATCATGTATGTCATATAAAATATATTCACCCCACCCAGTATTGTAATCAAAACTTGCCAGAAAGCATGTAATCATTGGCTCAGACAGTGTTGTAGTGTGGGCCAATAGCATCTCATTAGTGTGCAAGATCTTGAGAATCAGCTGCACATGTGATGGAAGGATGCACTGTGCATGCAGATGATTGCAATTCAATTGAATTGGGGATAGTTTAACCAAAATATGCCATAAGATCTAGAATTGCCTTATGTGTATCCCACAAAAAAGGTTCACTGTTATAAGCTAACTTTTTTGATGAATTTAAGCAAAATTCCCCAAATTCCGGGGCTCAACTTCCCATGGAAAATTTCCATAGAAATTCAGGACATTTACCAGAAAGTTCCAACCCTTTCCAACTCTAGCTCTGACACACACACTTACCCCACCAAACATGCCACCAGGGTTCTTTTCACAGTCCCCAAATCCAGAACAAATTCAAAAAAGCGTTCATTATTATATTGAGCCATTATTGCATAGAACTTCCTTCCATCTCACATTGCTCAAATGAACAGAAAACCTGATTTCAAAAAACAGATAAGCAACATCTCACAACCCAACATCTTTCCCCTATTTAACCTAGATATTTTATGTATGTAGGCTATGTGTGCTAGTGCTTTATTTACATTTACAAAAAATATTAACGCAACATGATTTTACTGAGTTACAGTCAATTGAAATAAATTCATTAGGCCCTATTCTATGGATTTCACATGACTGGGAATACAAATATGCGTCTGTTGGTCACAGATGTTTGTTTTTTAAAGTAGGGGCGTGGATCAGAAAACCAGTCAGTATCTGGTGTGACCCCCATTTGCCTCATGCAGCGCAACATCTACTTCTCATAGAGTTGATCCGGCTGTTGATTCTGGCCTGTGGAATGTTGTCCCACTCCTCGTCAATGGCTGTGCGAAGTTTCTGGATATTGGCGGGAACTGGAACATTCTGTCGTACACGTCGCTCCAGAACATCCCAAACATGCTCAATGGGTGACATGTCTGGTGAGTATGCAGGCCATGGAATAACTGGGACATTTTCAGCTTCCAGGAATTGTGTCCAGATCCTCGCGACATGGGTCTATGCATTATCATGCTGAAAACGGAGGTGATGGCAGCAGATGAATGGCACTACAATGGGCCTCAGGATCTTGTCACGGCCTCTCTGTACATTCAAACTGCCACTGATAAAATGCAATTGTGTTCGTTGTCCGTAGCTTATGCCTGCCAATATCATAACCACACCGCTACCATGGGGCACTCCGTTCACAATGTTGACATCAGCAAATCGCTTGTCCACACGACGCCATACTGCTATCTGCCTGGTACAGTTGAATCCGGGATTCATCCGTGAAGAGCACACTTCTCCAGCGTGCCATTGGCCATTGATTGTGAGCACTTTCCCACTGATGTCGGTAACGACTCCAAACTGCAGTCGGGTCAAGAACCTGTTGAGGATGACGAGTACGCAGAGGAGCTTCCCTGAGACGGTATCTGACAGCCTGCTGAAATTCTTTGGTTGTGCAAACCCTCAGTTTCATCAGCTGTCCAAGTGGCTGGTCTCAGACGATCCCGCAGTTGAAGATGCCGGATGTGGAGGTCCTGGGCTGTCATGGTTACACATGGTCTGTGTTTTTGAGGCCGGTTAGATGTGCTTGCAAGTTCTATGAAACGACGTTGAGAAACGTTTATGGTAGAGAAATGAACATTCAATCGGTGGACATTCCTACAGTCAGCATGCCAATTGAACGCTCCCTCAAAAATGATGACATCTGTGGCATTGTGTTGTGTGACAAAACATTTTAGAGTGGCCTTTTATTGTCCCCAGCACAAGGTGCACCTGTGTAATGATCAGGGTGTTTAATCATCTTCATGATATGCCACACCTGTCAGGTGGATTATGCTCACTAACAGGAATGTAAACAAACCTGTGCACAAAAATTGGAGAGAAGGTAGCTTTTTGTGCGTATGGATCTTTTATTTTAGCTCATGAAACATGGGGCTGTTATATTGTTGTTCAGTATATTGTTGTTCAGTGTAGTTCTGTCCTTGAGCTCTTCTGGTTTATTAATGTCCTTATGTCATGTTTCATGTTTTGTGTAAATCCCAGGAAGAGTAGCTGCTGCTTTCGCGACAGCTAATGGGGATCCTAATAAAATGCCCAAAATATCCTTTCTCTCCTCTCAGTCTGGTCTCCCTGGATGAAGAGAAGCCATCAGAATCAGCCTCTGGTATGTACTGACCCCTACTGGGCTAGATATGCTATAACATTACATTATATACTGACCCCTACTGGGCTAGATATGCTATAACATTACATTATATACTGACCCCTACTGGGTTAGATATACTATAACATTACATTATATACTGACCCCTACTGGGCTAGATATACTATAACATGACATTATATACTGACCCCTACTGGGCTAGATATGCTATAACATTACATTATATACTGATCCCTACTGGGCTAGATATGCTATAACATTACATTATATACTGACCCCTACTGGGCTAGATATACTATAACATTACATTATATCCTGACCCCTACTGGGCTAGATATGCTATAACATTACATTATATACTGACCCCTACTGGGCTAGATATACTATAACATTACATTATATACTGACCCCTACTGGGCTAGATATGCTATAACATTACATTATATACTGACCCCTACTGGGTTAGATATGCTATAACATTACATTATATACTGACCCCTACTGACCCCTACTGGGCTAGATATGCTATAACATTACATTATATACTGACCCCTACTGACCCCTACTGGGTTAGATATGCTATAACATTACATTATATACTGACCCCTACTGACCCCTACTGGGTTAGATATGCTATAACATTACATTATATACTGACCCTACTGACCCCTACTGGGTTAGATATGCTATAACATTACATTATATACTGACCCTACTGACCCCTACTGGGTTAGATATGCTATAACATTACATTATATACTGACCCCTACTGACCCCTACTGGGTTAGATATGCTATAACATTACATTATATACTGACCCCTACTGACCCCTACTGGGTTAGATATGCTATAACATTACATTATATACTGACCCCTACTGACCCCTACTGGGATAGATATGCTATAACATTACATTATATACTGACCCCTACTGGGCTAGATATACTATGTTCAGTGGACTGGAAGGACATGATGTACTTATTGTGGTTTCCTTTCCAGGCCCCTTACATGCTGCTGATGGACAGAGCCACAGCAGTGGCAGATCTCTGTGTGCAAGTCTGGACTCTGGTACGTGTGTGTGTGTTCGCGTACATGCGTGTAGTGATGCTTCATGGCATTGTTCAGCTAGTCCTTATTCACTTTTATTTAGCTAATTGTAATTGGAAAAGGTATCTAAGGGGTTTTACCATACATCAGGCTCTTCAGCAGGTCGATCGCCAGCTACCAGCTGTCCACCTATGAGTAGCTAGCCAAACTATTCTGAAAGTACATGTTCACGTGTCATTAACAAATCTCACAAGAATCAGACACCACAAGCTCCCAGCTACTATCCAACCAACGCAGCATTGACATTATCCCACCCCTGGTTAGCCACTATTGGTTTAAAAAGACAAACCTAACACAATAACTGCCAATTAATTTCCAGCAATATTCTGTCTGTGTGGAGCGTGTTTGTCTATCACTCCATGTGTAGCCAGGTGATGTCATAACCATCTTGTGGGTTGACAGAAATACTTTCCCCAAAACCTTCTCAATTAAATGTTAACTGTAAAGTAGTCTTACCTGGCAGAAGTATATCATGAGGAAGTATATCATGAGGAAGTATATCATGAGGAAGTATGTCATGAGGAAGTATATCATGAGGAAGTATATCATGAGGAAGTATGTCATGAGGAAGTATGCCATGAGGAAGTATATCATGAGGAAGTATGTAATGAGGAAGTATATCATGAGGAAGTATGTCATGAGGAAGTATGTCATGAGGAAGTATATCATGAGGAAGTATGCCATGAGGAAGTATGCCATGAGGAAGTATATCATGAGGAAGTATGTAATGAGGAAGTATATCATGAGGAAGTATGTCATGAGGAAGTATGCCATGAGGAAGTATGCCACGAGGAAGTATATCATGAGGAAGTATGCCATGAGGAAGTATGCCATGAGGAAGTATATCATGAGGAAGTATGTCATGAGGAAGTATATCATGAGGAAGTATATCATGAGGAAGTATGTCATGAGGAAGTATGCCATGAGGAAGTATGTCATGAGGAAGTATATCATGAGGAAGTATATCATGAGGAAGTATGTCATGAGGAAGTATATCATGAGGAAGTATGTCATGAGGAAGTATGCCATGAGGAAGTATGTCATGAGGAAGTATATCTTGAGGAAGTATGTCATGAGGAAGTATGTAATGAGGAAGTATATCATGAGGAAGTATGCCATGAGGAAGTATATCATGAGGAAGTATATCATGAGGAAGTATGTCATGAGGAAGTATGCCATGAGGAAGTATGCCATGAGGAAGTATATCATGAGGAAGTATATCATGAGGAAGTATATCATGAGGAAGTATGTCATGAGGAAGTATGTCATGAGGAAGTATGTCATGAGGAAGTATGCCATGAGGAAGTATGCCATGAGGAAGTATGTCATGAGGAAGTATGTCATGAGGAAGTATGCCATGAGGAAGTATGCCATGAGGAAGTATGTCATGAGGAAGTATATCATGAGGAAGTATGCCATGAGGAAGTATGCCATGAGGAAGTATGCCATGAGGAAGTATATCATGAGGAAGTATGTCATGAGGAAGTATATCATGAGGAAGTACGTCATGAGGAAGTATGCCATGAGGAAGTATGTCATGAGGAAGTATATCATGAGGAAGTACGTCATGAGGAAGTATGCCATGAGGAAGTATATAATTTGTATCTATTATCTGTTATTACCTTTTCCATGAAATGAGCTGCAGCAGTACAGAACCATCACTAGACCGGCACATTAGATGGAACATTCCTCACTGGCCAGATGAGCAATTAAAGGGCCAGATGCACAATTAAAGGGGAATTACACAAAGAAATCTTTAGATATTTTTTTTCTTCTCAACCTAAAACATCGTCTTCTGTGATTTCAGCATTGCCTCAGAACATCCCATTCCGTTGTTTCTCTGAACAACTGTAAGTTCGAGAGTGAAAAACTGAAACAATATAAAACCAGGAAAGATAAAACTGAGAAAATATATCTGACATATTTTATAGGGCCCCCCTTAGAGTTGTTTATGAACCATTATTTTACCAAGTATAACGGGTAGTAAACAATTACTTCCTCTAGTACACTAATGACCAGGGGAAGAGTTGACAACATAGTACACTACTTCCTCTAGTACACTAAGGACCAGGGGAAGAGTTGACAACATAGTGCACTACTTCCTCTAGTACACTAATGACCAGGGGAAGAGTTGACAACATAGTACACTACTTCCTCTAGTACACTAATGACCAGGGGAAGAGTTGACAACATAGTACACTACTTCCTCTAGTACACTAAGGACCAGGGGAAGAGTTGACAACATAGTGCACTACTTCCTCTAGTACACTAATGACCAGGGGAAGAGTTGACAACATAGTACACTACTTCCTCTAGTACACTAAGGACCAGGGGAAGAGTTGACAACATAGTACACTACTTCCTCTAGTACACTAAGGACCAGGGGAAGAGTTGACAACATAGTACACTACTTCCTCTAGTACACTAAGGACCAGGGGAAGAGTTGACAACATAGTACACTACTTCCTCTAGTACACTAAGGACCAGGGGAAGAGTTGACAACATAGTGCACTACTTCCTCTAGTACACTAAGGACCAGGGGAAGAGTTGACAACATAGTACACTACTTCCTCTAGTACACTAATGACCAGGGGAAGAGTTGACAACATAGTACACTTAGGTGTGGTCTGGGAAGTGGAGAATTAGGTGTAGTCTGTGATGTGGAGAATTAGGTGTAGTCTGGGAGGTGGAGAATTAGGTGTAGTCTGTGAGGTGGGGAATTAGGTGTAGTCTGTGAGGTGGAGAATTAGGTGTAGTCTGGGAGGTGGGGAATTAGGTGTAGTCTGTGATGTGGGGAATTAGGTGTAGTCTGGGAGGTGGGGAATTAGGTGTAGTCTGGGAGGTGGGGAATTAGGTGTAGTCTGGGAGGTGGAGAATTAGGTGTAGTCTGGGAGGTGGGGAATTAGGTGTAGTCTGTGATGTGGGGAATTAGGTGTAGTCTGTGATGTGGGGAATTAGGTGTAGTCTGTGATGTGGGGAATTAGGTGTAGTCTGTGATGTGGGGAATTAGGTGTAGTCTGTGATGTGGGGAATTAGGTGTAGTCTGGGAGATGGGGAATTAGATTTTTCAAACAGCTTTTTCCTGCAATCTAAAGCCATAAGCAATTTTTTCTGCATATCTAAGCATACATCTTGAGCTCTTGTGTCCTCCTTTTTTGAAGAACTAAATATGCTTCTCTGCATCTATGCTAAAATCTGGGTAAAAGATTGAATGCGAGTCATATTCAGTACGTTTAGTTATTGCTTGCTTTTCTTTTTCCAGCCTTGCCAGCAGGCAGGTCAACTAAGATAGTTAGACACGCTAGCTACTCTAACTTGACTCTAAATTATCCTGTTCTACCTGATAATTAATTGCACCCACTTGGTGTCCCACCTGGTGTCACACTGCTTGTTTCATTCGATGCTGTTCGTTGGTAAGCGAATGCTCCTGCAACCTGTCTCTCCTTAACTCGTTGACCAATGTTTTGGTTCACTGCCCTGCAAATTACTGCTTGTTTCTACGGCATCAACTCTCATATAGTGCCTGTTCATTTAATTTCCATTGTTAGCTATGTTAGCTCCCGTACGGTACCCACTGTTAGCTCCACATATGCTATGAACCCCCTAGAGTCAATGTCCGCGGCCCCCATCCAGATCTGTCACTTTAAACTAGAGATGGGCTGCATCTCAATCCACTGCATCCGCCGGTGGCACCCTTCTGGGGTGAAAGGTGACAGAACTAGAGTGGTGTCTGTCAGGCCAGGAGACATCCCATCTGGGGTGAAAGGTGACAGAACTAGAGTGGTGTCTGTCAGACCAGGAGACATCCCATCTGGGGTGAAAGGTGACAGAACTAGAGTGGTGTTTGTCAGGCCAGGAGACATCCCATCTGGGGTGAAAGGTGACAGAACTAGAGTGGTGTCTGTCAGACCAGGAAACATCCCATCTGGGGTGAAAGGTGACAGAACTAGGGTGGTGTCTGTCAGGCCAGGAGACATCCCATCTGGGGTGAAAGCTGACAGAACTAGAGTGGTGTCTGTCAGACCAGGAGACATCCCATCTGGGGTGAAAGGTGACAGAACTAGAGTGGTGTCTGTCAGGCCAGGAGACATCCCATCTGGGGTGAAAGGTGACAGAACTAGAGTGGTGTGTCAGGCCAGGAGACATCCCATCTGGGGTGAAAGGTGACAGAACTAGAGTGGTGTCTGTCAGGCCATGAGACATCCCATCTGGGGTGAAAGGTGACAGAACTAGAGTGGTGTTTGTCAGACCAGGAGACATCCCATCTGGGGTGAAAGGTGACAGAACTAGAGTGGTGTCTGTCAGACCAGGAGACATCCCATCTGGGGTGAAAGGTGACAGAACTAGAGTGGTGTCTGTCAGACCAGGAGACATCCCATCTGGGGTGAAAGGTGACAGAACTAGAGTGGTGTCTGTCAGGCCATGAGACATCCCATCTGGGGTGAAAGGTGACAGAACTAGAGTGGTGTTTGTCAGACCAGGAGACATCCCATCTGGGGTGAAAGGTGACAGAACTAGAGTGGTGTTTGTCAGACCAGGAGACATCCCATCTGGGGTGAAAGGTGACAGAACTAGAGTGGTGTCTGTCAGGCCATGAGACATCCCATCTGGGGTGAAAGGTGACAGAACTAGAGTGGTGTCTGTCAGACCAGGAGACATCCCATCTGGGGTGAAAGGTGACAGAACTAGAGTGGTGTTTGTCAGACCAGGAGACATCCCATCTGGGGTGAAAGGTGACAGAACTAGAGTGGTGTTTGTCAGACCAGGAGACATCCCATCTGGGGTGAAAGGTGACAGAACTAGAGTGGTGTCTGTCAGGCCAGGAGACATCCCATCTGGGGTGAAAGGTGACAGAACTAGAGTGGTGTTTGTCAGACCAGGAGACATCCCATCTGGGGTGAAAGGTGACAGAACTAGAGTGGTGTTTGTCAGACCAGGAGACATCCCATCTGGGGTGAAAGGTGACAGAACTAGAGTGGTGTTTGTCAGACCAGGAGACATCCCATCTGGGGTGAAAGGTGACAGAACTAGAGTGGTGTCTGTCAGACCAGGAGACATCCCATCTGGGGTGAAAGGTGACAGAACTAGAGTGGTGTTTGTCAGACCAGGAGACATCCCATCTGGGGTGAAAGGTGACAGAACTAGAGTGGTGTTTGTCAGACCAGGAGACATCCCATCTGGGGTGAAAGGTGACAGAACTAGAGTGGTGTCTGTCAGACCAGGAGACATCCCATCTGGGGTGAAAGATGACAGAACTAGAGTGGTGTCTGTCAGACCAGGAGACATCCCATCTGGGGTGAAAGGTGACAGAACTAGAGTGGTGTCTGTCAGACCAGGAGACATCCCATCTGGGGTGAAAGGTGACAGAACTAGAGTGGTGTCTGTCAGACCAGGAGACATCCCTTCTGGGGTGAAAGGTGACAGAACTAGAGTGGTGTCTGTCAGGCCAGGAGACATCCCATCTGGGGTGAAAGGTGACAGAACTAGAGTGGTGTCTGTCAGACCAGGAGACATCCCATCTGGGGTGAAAGATGACAGAACTAGAGTGGTGTCTGTCAGACCAGGAGACATCCCATCTGGGTGAAAGGTGACAGAACTAGAGTGGTGTTTGTCAGACCAGGAGACATCCCATCTCTGGTGAAAGATGACAGAACTAGAGTGGTGTCTGTCAGACCAGGAGACATCCCATCTCTGGTGAAAGGTCAAAGTCAAAGTCACCATTATTAGTCAGTTGTACAACCGAATGCCTTCAACCGAAATGTGTCTTCCGCATTTAACCCAACCCCTCTGAATCAGAGAGGTTCGGGGGGCTGCCTTAATCGACTTCCACGTCTTCGGCGCCCGGGGAACAGTGGGTTAACTGCCTTGTTCAGGGGCAGAACGCCAGATTTTTTTTTTTTTTTTTTCCTTGTCAGCTCGGGGATTCGAACTTGCAACCCTCCGGTTACAAGTCCAACGCTCTAACCACTAGGCTACCTGCCGCCCTATAGGTGACAGAACTAGAGTGGTGTCTGTCAGACCAAACAGACCCACAGACTATTATGACCCCTCAATGGAAAGATGAGACTCTTACCAACACTTTTTTAAATTGATTTTATTTCACCTTTATTTAACCAGGTGGGCAAGTTGAGAACAAGTTCTCATTTACAACTGCGACCTGGCCAAGATAAAGCAAAGCAGTTCAACACAAACAACAACACAGAGTTACACATGGAATAAACAAACACACAGTCAATAATACAGTACAAAAGACAAATCTAAATCTATATACAAAGAGTGCAAATGAGGTAAGATAAGGAACATAAGGCAATAAATAGACCATGGTGGCGAAGTAATTACAATATAGCAATTTAACACTGGAATGGTAAATGTGCAGTAGATGAATGTGCAAAGTAAAAATACTGGGGTGCAAAGGAGCAAGATAAATAGATGACTACGGTAAGGGATGAGGTAGTTGGTTGGGCTGTTTACAGATGGGCTATGTACAGGTGCAGTGATCTGTGAGCTGCTCTGACAGCTGGTGCTTAAAGCTGGTGAGGGAGATAAGTGTCTCCAGTTTCAATGATTTTTGTAGTTCGTTCCAGTCATTGGCAGCAGAGAACTGGAAGGAAATTCGGCCAAAAGAGGAATTGGCTTTGGGGGTGACCAGTGAGATATACCTGCTGGAGCGAGTGCTACGGGTGGGTGCTGCTATGGTGACCAGCGAGCTGAGATAAGGCGGGGCTTTACCTAGCAGGGACTTGTAGATGACCTGGAGCCAGTGGGTCTGGCGACGAGTATGTAGCGAGGGCCAGCCAGTGGAGGTTCTAGACCCTTTCAACTGGGGGGGCCAAGCTGGGGCCAGTTGTACTGTTAGAGGGGCCAGTTACATTAGACGTTATTGTTGTCATATCGTTTTCTTCACTTCATTGCAGGCATTAGCAGGCAAAAGACCATGTCCCTCTAGTAAATGTGTGGGTTTAATTAGTGTTCCGCGTTGCCACTGTCTAATAACGGATGTAAAAAAAGAACGATAGCAAAAATTAGTTATGCAAAAATTATTTCATACTCCACATTGTTGTCAAAGGGGCACTGCCCCCCCCCCCCCAGAACTGCCAGTGGGGCCAGCCGACTAGAGCATACAGGTCGCAGTGGTGGGTGGTATATGGGGCTTTGGTGACAAAGCGGATGGCACTGTGATAGACTGCATCCAGTTTGCTGAGTAGAGTGTTGTAGATGACATCGCCGAAGTCGAGGATCGGTAGGATAGTCAGTTTTACTAGTGAAAGTTTGGCAGCATGAGTGAAGGAGGCTTTGTTGCGAAATAGAAAGCCAATTCTAGATTTAATTTTGGATTGGAGATGTTTAATGTGAGTCTGGAAGGAGAGTTTACAGTCTAGCCAGACACCTAGGTATTTGTAGTTGTCCACATATTCTAGGTCAGAGCCGTCCAGGGTAGTGATGCTAGTCGGGCGGGCGGGTGCAGGCAGCGATCGGTTGAAGAGCATGCATTTAGTTTTACTTGCATTTAAGAGCAGTTGGAGGCCACGGAAGGAGAGTTGTATGGCATTAAAGCTCGTTTGGAGGGTAGTTAACACAGTGTCCAAAGAAGGGCCAGAAGTATACAGAATGGTGTCGTCTGCGTAGAGGTGGATCAGAGAATCACCAGCAGCAAGAGCGACATCATTGATGTATACAGAGAAGAGTGTTGTCCCAAGAATTGAACCCTGTGGCACCCCCATAGAGACTGCCAGAGGCCCGGACAACAGGCCCTCTGATTTAACACACTGAACTCTATCAGAGAAGTAGTTGGTGAACCAGGCGAGGCAATCATTAGAGAAACCAAGGCTGTTGAGTCTGCCGATAAGGATGTGGTGATTGACAGAGTCGAAAGCCTTGGCCAGGTCAATGAATACGGCTGCACAGTAATGTATCTTATCGATGGCGGTTATGATATCGTTTAGTACCTTGAGCGTGGCTGAGGTGCACCCGTGACCAGCTTGGAAACCGGATTGCTCAGCGGAGAAGGTACTGTGGGATTCGAAGTGGTCAGTGATCTGTTTATTAACTAGGCTTTCAAAGACTTTAGAGAGGCAGGGCAGGATGGATATGGGTCTATAGCAGTTTGGGTCTAGGGTGTCACCCCCTTTGAACACGATGGTGTTATCTGTTTTGCTCTCACCACAAGCATCACGGGACTCATCTGAAATCTGTCTGTGGCTTGAAAGTATATATGTAGAAAGTTTAATGCCTAAAATACATTTAAAAAATTATCTTTCTTATATCGCTCAGATATAGTATGGGCTAATAGCAGTAAGGCCAAATTCAATGTGGTATCAAATATACTTTTACAATATTTTGTTGATAACTTAAGGGGTCCTAAAACTCCAAATCAAATGGCTAAATGATCCTTGGTATGACCAGCGTAAAACAATTCCATATGTCAGCTTAGTAGCGTCTTCTATGGCATCACGCTGTCTTAGCATCTCTGTCCCATAATATGTGAGCTGTTGGTTACAACGTGAGCCAAACTATTGCTGTGGTCTACCGCCCCCCAGCCGCTTCGACGGAGGCTGTTGGTATTATTTCGGATTATTTCAAACCCTTTCTGGTGTCTGAACTGGTTGTGTTTGGAGATCTACGTCTTGATTGGCTTCCACATGCCTCAGATCAGTTTCACAATATCTGCCTTGAGTTCAATTAACTCCTCCGCAAATGAAACCCACTCTGATTAATGTAAAAATAAAAATAGCAAACTCCTCATAGATTGACGTTATTCTGACTAACCACTGTGATTAATATTATCTGACCCTGCTGGTCATCAATGAACGTTTTAACATCTTGGCCATGTTCTGTTATAATCTCCACCCAGCACAGCCAGAAGAGGACTGGACCACCCTCATAGCCTGGTTCCCTCTAGGTTTCTTCCTAGGTTCTGGCCTTTCTAGGGAGTTTTTCCTAACCACTGTGCTTCTACATCTGCATTGCTTGCTGTTTGGGGTTTTAGGCAGGGTTTCTGTACAGCACTTTGTGACATCAGCTGATGTAAGAAGGGCTTTATAAATACATTTGATTTAAGTATTTGGCTAGTGGTGTTTTTGCAAATGATATCAGCGACCACTGCCTCATTTCTTGCTTCAGAGATTTAAAGCTCTGACCCTCAGTATAATGAATATGTACACTGCTCAAAAAAATAAAGGGAACACTAAAATAACACATCATAGATCTGAATGAATGAAATAATCTTATTAAATACTTTTTTCTTTACATAGTTGAATGTGCTGACAACAAAATCACACAAAAATTATCAATGGAAATCAAATTTATCAACCCATGGAGGTCTGGATTTGGAGTCACACTCAAAATTCAAGTGGAAAACCACACTACAGCCTGATCCAACTTTGATGTAATGTCCTTATAACAAGTCAAAATGAGGCTCAGTAGTGTGTGTGGCCTCCACGTGCCTGAATGACCTCCCTACAACGCCTGGGCATGCTCCTGATGAGGTGGCGGATGGTCTCCTGAGGGATCTCCTCCCAGACCTGGACTAAAGCATCCACCAACTCCTGGACAGTCTGTGGTGCAACGTGGCGTTGGTGGATGGAGCGAGACATGATGTCCCAGATGTGCTCAATTGGATTCAGGTCTGGGGAACGGGCGGGCCAGTCAATGCCTTCCTCTTGCAGGAACTGCTGACACACTCCAGCCACATGAGGTCTAGCATTGTCTTGCATTAGGAGGAACCCAGGGCCAACCGCACCAGCATATGGTCTCACAAGGGGTCTGAGGATCTCATCTCTGTACCTAATGGCAGTCAGGCTACCTCTGGCGAGCACATGGAGGGCTGTGCGGCCCCCCAAAGAAATGCCACCCCACACCATGACTGACCCACCGCCAAACCGGTCATGCTGGAGGATGTTGCAGGCAGCAGAACGTTCTCCACGGCGTCTCCAGACTCTCCAGACACCACTCTAGTTCTGTCATGTCTGTCACGTGCTCAGTGTGAACTTGCTTTCATCTGTGAAGAGCACAGGGCGTTAGTGGCGAATTTGCCAATCTTGGTGTTCTCTGGCAAATGCCAAACGTCCTGCACGGTGTTGGGCTGTAAGCACAACCCCCACCTGTGGACGTTGGGCCCTCATACCACCCTCATGGAGTCTGTTTCTGACCGTTTGAGCAGTCACATGCACATTTGTGGCCTGCTGGAGGTCATTTTGCAGGGCTCTGGCAGTGCTCCTCCTTGCACAAAGGCGGAGGTAGTGGTCCTGCTGCTGGGTTGTTGCCCTCCTACGGCCTCCTCCACGTCTCCTGATGTACTGGCCTGTCTCCTGGTAGCGCCTCCATGCTCTGGACACTACGCTGACAGACACAGCAAACCTTCTTGCCACAGCTCGCATTGATGTGCCATCCTGGATGAGCTGCACTACCTGAGCCACTTGTGTGGGTTGTAGACTCCGTCTCATGCTACCACTAGAGTGAAAGCACCGCCAGCATTCAAAAGTGACCAAAACATCAGCCAGGAAGCATAGGAACTGAGAAGTGGTCTGTGGTCACCACCTTCAGAACCACTCCTTTATTGGGGGTGTCTTGCTAATTGCCTATAATTTCCACCTGTTGTCTATTCCATTTGCACAACAGCATGTGAAATGTATTGTCAATCAGTATTGCTTCCTAAGTGGACAGTTTGATTTCACAGAAGTGTGATTGACTTGGAGTTACATTGTGTTGTTTAAGTGTTCCCTTTATTTTTTTGAGCAGTGTATAACTGTAAAGGGAAATGTGAAGCATCTTGCCCCAGGCGTTCCTTCATGATGTATATTATACTGAGCTGTTTTGTACTAGCTGCATACCAGAGCCTGTTATGGCACTTTCATTTGTGTCATCCATTTTTACCTCTCTGGCTGATAAACACGCCCCTTTCAGGTGACTCAGAGTCAACAACTGAACTACGGCTGATAAACACGCCCCTTTCAGGTGACTCAGAGTCAACAACTGAACTACGGCTGATAAACACGCCCTTTCAGGTGACTCAGAGTCAACAACTGAACTACGGCTGATAAACACGCCCCTTTCAGGTGACTCAGAGTCAACAACTGAACTACGGCTGATAAACACGCCCCTTTCAGGTGACTCAGAGTCAACAACTGAACTACGGCTGATAAACACGCCCCTTTCAGGTGACTCAGAGTCAACAACTGAACTACGGCTGATAAACACGCCCCTTTCAGGTGACTCGGAGAGTCAACAACTGAACTACGGCTGATAAACACGCCCCTTTCAGGTGACTCGGAGAGTCAACAACTGAACTAGGCTGATAAACACGCCCCTTTCAGGTGACTCATAGTCAACAACGGAACTACGGCTGATAAACACGCCCCTTTCAGGTGACTCAGAGTCAACAACTGAACTACGGCTGATAAACACGCCCCTTTCAGGTGACTCGGAGAGTCAACAACTGAACTACGGCTGATAAACACGCCTTTCAGGTGACTCAGAGTCAACAACTGAACTACGGCTGATAAACACGCCCCTTTCAGGTGACTCGGAGAGTCAACAACTGAACTACGGCTGATAAACACGCCCCTTTCAGGTGACTCGGAGAGTCAACAACTGAACTACGGCTGATAAACACGCCCCTTTCAGGTGACTCAGAGTCAACAACTGAACTACGGCTGATAAACACGCCCCTTTCAGGTGACTCATAGTCAACAACGGAACTACGGCTGATAAACACGCCCCTTTCAGGTGACTCAGAGTCAACAACTGAACTACGGCTGATAAACACGCCCCTTTCAGGTGACTCAGAGTCAACAACTGAACTACGGCTGATAAACACGCCCTTTCAGGTGACTCGGAGAGTCAACAACTGAACTACGGCTGATAAACACGCCCCTTTCAGGTGACTCAGAGTCAACAACTGAACTACGGCTGATAAGCACGCCCCTTTCAGGTGACTCAGAGTCAACAACTGAACTACGGCTGATAAGCACGCCCCTCAGAGTCAACAACTGAACTACGGCTGATAAACACGCCCCTTTCAGGTGACTCAGAGTCAACAACTGAACTACGGCTGATAAACACGCCCCTTTCAGGTGACTCGGAGAGTCAACAACTGAACTACGGCTGATAAACACGCCCCTTTCAGGTGACTCATAGTCAACAACGGAACTACGGCTGATAAACACGCCCCTTTCAGGTGACTCAGAGTCAACAACTGAACTACGGCTGTTGCGCTCTTGCGCCTTCTTCACCACGCTGTCTGTGTGGGTGGACCATTTCAGTTTGTCCGTGATGTGTACGCCGAGGAACTTAAAACTTTCCACCTTCTCCACTACTCTCCCGTCGATGTGGATAGGGGGGTGCTCCCTCTCCTGTTTCCTGAAGTCCACAATCATCGCCTTTGACACCACACTCCGAGGGCCCTCACCTCCTCCCTGTAGGCCGTCTCATCGTTGTTGGTAATCAAGCCTACCACTGTAGTGTCGTCAGCAAACTTGATGATTGAGTTGGAGGCGTGCTTGGCCACACAGTCATGGGTGAACAGGGAGTACAGGAGAGGGCTGAGAACACCCTTGTGGGGCCCAGTGTTGAGGATCAGCGGGGTGGAGATGTTGTTTCCTACCCTCACCAACTGGGGCCAGCCCGTCAGAAAGTCCAGGACCCAATTGCACAGGGCGGGGTTGAGACCCAGGGCCTCCAGCTTGATGATGAGCTTGGAGGGTACTATGGTGTTAAATGCTGAGCTGTAGTCAATGAACAGCATTCTTACATAGTTATTCCTCTTGTCCAGATGGGATAGGGCAGTGTGCAGTGTGATTGCGTCGTCTGTGGACCTATTGGGGCGGTTGGCAAGTTGGAGTGGGTCTAGGGTGTCAGGTAGGGTGGAGGTGATATGATCCTTGACTAGTCTCTCAAAGCCGAAGTGAGTGCTACGGGGCGATAGTCATTTAGCTCAGTTACCGTAGCTTTCTTGGGAACAGGAACAATGGTAGCCCTCTTGAAGCATGTGGGAACAGCAGACTGGGATAGGGACTGATTGAATATGTCCATAAACACACCAGCCAGCTGGTCTGCGCATGCTCTGAGGACCCGGGTAGGGATACTATATGGGCCGGCAGCCTTGCGAGGGTTAACACGTTTAAATGTTTTACTCACGTCGGCCACGGAGAAGGAGGGGGGGCAGTCCTTGTTAGCGGGCCACGACAGTGGCACTGTATTATCCTCAAAGCGGGAACAGAAGGTGTTCAGTTTGTCTGTAAGCGTGACGTCGGGGTCTGTGACGTGGCTGGTTTTCTTTTTGTAGTCTGTGATTTCCTGTAGACCCTGCCACAAACGTCTCGTGTCTCTTACCTCTCCTGTCCTCCCCCAGGATGACTCTTACCTCTTTTCCAGTCCTCTCTGTTCTCCTATCAAACCTGTGTTACTGGGTGTCTGAGCTGCTCTTACCTCTCCTGTCCTGTCCTCCCCCAGGATGACTCTTACCTCTTTTCCAGTCCTCTCTGTTCTCCTATCAAATCTGTGTTACTGGGTGTCTGAGCTGCTCTTACCTCTCCTGTCCTGTCCTCCCCCAGGATGACTCTTACCTCTTTTCCAGTCCTCCCTGTTCTCCTATCAAACCTGTGTTACTGGGGGTCTGAGCTGCTCTTACCTCTCCTGTCCTGTCCTCCCCCAGGATGACTCTTACCTCCTCTCTCTTTCAGGTGCATGTGTGGTGTGATCTCAGTCTCAAAGTTGTCTTCTGACTCATCTGATTTCAACTGATTTCCTCTCTCTCTCCTTCCCTCTCTCTTCTCTCTCTCTCTCTCTCTCTCTCTCTCTCTCTCTCTCTCTCTCTCTCTCTCTCTCTCTCTCATCCCTCTACCCCCCTCTCTCTCTCTCTCTCTCTCTCTCTCTCTCTCTCTCTCTCTCTCTCTCTCTCTCTCTCTCTCTCTCTCTATCCATCCCTCTACCTCTCTCTCTCTCTCTCTCTCTCTTTCTCTCAGGTTTCTCTCAGGTCCTGAGCTGTCTTTGTCCTCTGTGTGAATAGTGTTTCAGACCAGCCAGTTTTTCTATTGACGAGTCAGTAACAGTTAATAGTTCTTGATGACCTGGCTACATGCAGTTTCTAACCCTTTGTCTGTCTCTGTGCTGTGTGTTCTAGGTGGGGACCTCTCTGGAAGCTCTCTACTGCAGCAGGGGCCCAGGGTGGGGGACAAGGAGGAGGACAGGGAGACTGGGGACATGGCCTTTCTGAAGGACCTCCTGAGCCCTGGACCAATGGAAGCAGACGAGTTCCGTCGAGAATGGCAAGGCACCTTTGGCTGCTTGGAGTTCTCTGACCCTGTCCCCCCACAGCCCCCATCCCCACCCTGGTCCCTCCTCACCCTACTGGAGCAGCCTGTCCCCCCTCTCAGTCCCCCAGTCCCACCGGCTTCCTGCCCTCCCAGCTGCTGGACCACAGTCTGAGTTCTACAGGTCAGTCAGCACCATCTCCTGGTCTGACTTCTAGTGGCTGGATGACCTTACTGTATGTCTGACTTCTAGTGGCTAGATGACCTTACTGTATGTCTGACTTCTAGTGGCTAGATGACCTTACGGTATGTCTGACCTCTAGTGGCTAGATGACCTTACTGTATGTCTGATCTCTAGTGGCTAGATGACCTTACTGTATGTCTGACTTCTAGTGGCTAGATGACCTTACGGTATGTCTGACCTCTAGTGGCTAGATGACCTTACTGCATGTCTGATCTCTAGTGGCTAGATGACCTTACTGCATGTCTGATCTCTAGTGGCTAGATGACCTTACTGCATGTCTGACCTCTAGTGGCTAGATGACCTTACTGCATGTCTGATCTCTAGTGGCTAGATGACCTTACTGCATGTCTGACCTCTAGTGGCTAGATGACCTTACTGTATGTCTGACCTCTAGTGGCTAGATGACCTTACTGCGTCTGACCTCTAGTGGCTAGATGACCTTACTGCATATCTGACCTCTAGTGGCTAGATTACCATACTGTATGTCTGACCTTGAGTGGCTAGATGACCTTACTACATGTCTGACCTCTAGTGGCTAGATGACCTTACTGTATGTCTGACTAGTGGCTGGATGATCTAGTATCATCTAGAAACAGATAGTTTGGCTCCAGTTCTAGTATCATCTAGAAACTGATAGTTTGTCTCCAGTTCTAGTATCATCTAGAAACTGATCGTTTGTGTCCAGTTCTAGTATCATCTAGAAACAGATAGTTTGTGTCCAGTTCTAGTATCATCTAGAAACAGATAGTTTGTGTCCAGTTCTAGTATCATCTAGAAACTGATAGTTTGTATTCAGTTCTAGTATCATCTAGAAACTGATAGTTTGTCTCCAGATCTAGTATCATCTAGAAACTGATAGTTTGTCTCCAGATCTAGTATCATCTAGAAACTGATAGTTTGTATTCAGTTCTAGTATCATCTAGAAACTGATAGTTTGTCTCCAGATCTAGTATCATCTAGAAACTGATAGTTTGTCTCCAGTTCTAGAAACTGATAGTTTGTCTCCAGTTCTAGTATCATCTAGAAACTGATAGTTTAGCTCCAGTTCTAGTAGCATCTAGAAACTGATAGTTTGTCTCCATTTCTAGTATCATCTAGAAACTGATAGTTTTTCTCCAGTTCTAGTATCATCTAGAAACAGATAGTTTGTATTCAGTTCTAGTATCATCT
This sequence comes from Brachymystax lenok tsinlingensis, assembly GCA_030435695.1. Taxonomy (NCBI): domain Eukaryota; kingdom Metazoa; phylum Chordata; class Actinopteri; order Salmoniformes; family Salmonidae; genus Brachymystax; species Brachymystax lenok. Next base: position 50,241,854 of record CM059814.1, read on the forward strand.
AGAAACTAATAGTTTGTGTCCAGTTCTAGAAACTGATAGTTTGTGTCCAGTTCTAGAAACTGATAGTTTGTCTCCAGTTCTAGTATCATCTAGAAACTGATAGTTTGTCTCCAGATCTAGTATCATCTAGAAACGGATAGTTTGTCTCCAGTTCTAGTATCATCTAGAAACTGATCATTTTTCTCCAGTTCTAGTATCATCTAGAAACTGATAGTTTGTATTCAGTTCTAGTATCATCTAGAAACTGATAGTTTGTCTCCAGTTCTAGTATCATCTAGAAACTGATAGTTTGTCTCCAGTTCTAGTATCATCTAGAAACTGATCGTTTTTCTCCAGTTCTAGTATCATCTAGAAACTGATAGTTTAGCTCCAGTTCTAGTATCATCTAGAAACTGATAGTTTGTCTCCAGTTCTAGTATCATCTAGAAACTGATAGTTTGTCTCCAGTTCTAGTATCATCTAGAAACTGATAGTTTGTCTCCAGTTCTAGTATCATCTAGAAACTGATAGTTTGTCTCCAGTTCTAGTATCATCTAGAAACTGATAGTTTGTCTCCAGTTCTAGTATCATCTAGAAACTGATAGTTTGTCTCCAGTTCTAGTATCATCTAGAAACTGATCGTTTTTCTCCAGTTCTAGTATCATCTAGAAACTGATAGTTTGTCTCCAGTTCTAGTATCATCTAGAAACTAATAGTTTGTCTCCAGTTCTAGTATCATCTAGAAACAGATAGTTTGTATTCAGTTCTAGTATCATCTAGAAACTGATAGTTTGTATTCAGTTCTAGTATCATCTAGAAACTGATAGTTTGTCTCCAGTTCTAGTATCATCTAGAAACTGATAGTTTGTCTCCAGTTCTAGTATCATCTAGAAACTGATAGTTTGTCTCCAGTTCTAGTATTATCTAGAAACTGATCGTTTGTATTCAGTTCTAGTATCATCTAGAAACTGATAGTTTGTCTCCAGTTCTAGTATCATCTAGAAACTGATAGTTTGTCTCCAGTTCTAGTATCATCTAGAAACTGATAGTTTAGCTCCAGTTCTAGTATCATCTAGAAACTGATAGTTTGTCTCCAGTTCTAGTATCATCTAGAAACTGATAGTTTGTCTCCAGTTCTAGTATCATCTAGAAACTGATAGTTTGTCTCCAGTTCTAGTATCATCTAGAAACTGATAGTTTGTCTCCAGTTCTAGTATCATCTAGAAACTGATAGTTTGTCTCCAGTTCTAGTATCATCTAGAAACTGATAGTTTGTCTCCAGTTCTAGTATCATCTAGAAACTGATAGTTTGTCTCCAGTTCTAGTATCATCTAGAAACTGATAGTTTAGCTCCAGTTCTAGTATCATCTAGAAACTGATAGTTTGTATTCAGTTCTAGTATCATCTAGAAACTGATAGTTTGTCTCCAGTTCTAGTATCATCTAGAAACTGATAGTTTGTCTCCAGTTCTAGTATCATCTAGAAACTGATAGTTTGTCTCCAGTTCTAGTATCATCTAGAAACTGATAGTTTGTCTCCAGTTCTAGTATCATCTAGAAACTGATAGTTTGTCTCCAGTTCTAGTATCATCTAGAAACTGATAGTTTGTCTCCAGTTCTAGTATCATCTAGAAACTGATAGTTTGTCTCCAGTTCTAGTATCATCTAGAAACTGATAGTTTGTCTCCAGTTCTAGTATCATCTAGAAACTGATAGTTTGTCTCCAGTTCTAGTATCATCTAGAAACTGATAGTTTGTCTCCAGTTCTAGTATCATCTAGAAACTGATAGTTTGTGTCCAGTTCTAGAAACTGATAGTTTGTGTCCAGTTCTAGAAACTGATAGTTTGTCTCCAGTTCTAGTATCATCTAGAAACTGATAGTTTGTCTCCAGTTCTAGTATCATCTAGAAACTGATAGTTTGTCTCCAGTTCTAGTATCATCTAGAAACTGATCATTTTGTCTCCAGTTCTAGTATCATCTAGAAACTGATAGTTTGTATTCAGTTCTAGTATCATCTAGAAACTGATAGTTTGTCTCCAGTTCTAGTATCATCTAGAAACTGATAGTTTGTCTCCAGTTCTAGTATCATCTAGAAACTGATAGTTTGTCTCCAGTTCTAGTATCATCTAGAAACTGATAGTTTAGCTCCAGTTCTAGTAGCATCTAGAAACTGATAGTTTGTCTCCAGTTCTAGTATCATCTAGAAACTGATAGTTTGTCTCCAGTTCTAGTATCATCTAGAAACTGATAGTTTGTCTCCAGTTCTAGTATCATCTAGAAACTGATAGTTTGTCTCCAGTTCTAGTATCATCTAGAAACTGATAGTTTGTCTCCAGTTCTAGTATCATCTAGAAACTGATAGTTTGTCTCCAGTTCTAGTATCATCTAGAAACTGATAGTTTGTCTCCAGTTCTAGTATCATCTAGAAACTGATAGTTTGTCTCCAGTTCTAGTATCATCTAGAAACTGATAGTTTGTCTCCAGTTCTAGTATCATCTAGAAACTGATAGTTTGTCTCCAGTTCTAGTATCATCTAGAAACTGATAGTTTGTCTCCAGTTCTAGTATCATCTAGAAACTGATAGTTTGTCTCCAGTTCTAGTATCATCTAGAAACTGATAGTTTGTCTCCAGTTCTAGTATCATCTAGAAACTGATAGTTTGTCTCCAGTTCTAGTATCATCTAGAAACTGATAGTTTGTCTCCAGTTCTAGTATCATCTAGAAACTGATAGTTTGTCTCCAGTTCTAGTATCATCTAGAAACTGATAGTTTGTCTCCAGTTCTAGTATCATCTAGAAACTGATAGTTTGTCTCCAGTTCTAGTATCATCTAGAAACTGATAGTTTGTCTCCAGTTCTAGTATCATCTAGAAACTGATAGTTTGTCTCCAGTTCTAGTATCATCTAGAAACTGATAGTTTGTCTCCAGTTCTAGTATCATCTAGAAACTGATAGTTTGTCTCCAGTTCTAGTATCATCTAGAAACTGATAGTTTGTCTCCAGTTCTAGTATCATCTAGAAACTGATAGTTTGTCTCCAGTTCTAGTAGCATCTAGAAACTGATAGTTTGTCTCCAGTTCTAGTATCATCTAGAAACTAATAGTTTGTCTCCAGTTCCAGTATCATCTAGAAACAGATAGTTTGTATTCAGTTCTAGTATCATCTAGAAACTGATAGTTTGTATTCAGTTCT